>JAADXL010000046.1:0-75545 GCA_023337755.1 Pythium aristosporum | reverse complement strand
GTACCTTCCGCCGTCTTCCATGTGATGTGATTGGGCGTTCTGAAACACTTGGACGAAAATAGGAAACCGCTTCATGAGCTTCGAGTCTCTGCTCAGCAAGCTCAGCAAGCCGTGCCTGAGGAAAGCCGTCAGAAAGATTTGGGTCGCAGGTCGGTTGCGTGTATCTTTCCGTTATCGCGGCCAAAAGGGAAGTCGCATTTGGGCAAAGCCGGAGAAGTGCAACGGTCGGTATCTTCGATCTTGGCGTTGCACAATAATGGATTCCATTATAAATTAACCTTGATCGCGAAATAGATTGTCCTGGATTCGATCGCAAGGAACAGATCTGCGTTCAGTCAAACATGGCCACGATGACAAACCAGCTTCAACAAGCTGTGAATTGCGATGCATTACCTCGTGTAGTGCTGACCATTGGAATGCACAAGGTGAATTAATGGTGAGGCGTTGAGGTTGCCCGCCGAGCCGACATCTGTCCTGCATGATCAAAGAAATACTCTCGGCTCGCTCGTAGATTGTCGACGTACTTGCTCGCCTCGGGCAAAATGCCAGCAATGGCGTTCCACAATGGGGCGACCAGGTAGTCGATGAAGTTCACTTGCAAGCGGCTCTTCACACCCTCATCATCCAAGTTGATGATATGCGGTGGAACAGCAACGCCGGCCGCTTCTGATCGCTTCGCTTGCATCGTGAATTCTTCGCACACAAGATCCACCCATCTTCGTGCAATGGAGAGGGGTTTTGCCACATTGCTGAGATCTGAACCGTGGATAATCATGTTCAGCATGAGTTGACGACCGTCGGTCACGCTTTCGAAGTCCTCGACAGTGCTTACGCAGGCGAGCTCGCCAATGAGCTTGGAGTGATGTTTCATGTCTGTTGCCAGGATACACCGAATGACGCCGGTCCGGACGGATGCTCGCATGCTCGAACTGAGGTCACGTAAGATATCACACCCTGCGCCTATAACACATTGCACGTCCACGTTAGCGATATCAAAATCACCTCACAAAATAACCCTTCGACACGTACTCCTGAGGACAGCAAAGGTTGTTGCTGCGTGATGATTCTCCAGCACCGAAACGTCATTGTAGCACAGCGCCAACGACGATCCTGATTCGATCTCGAACTGGTTGTCGTTTCCTGGATGGTCTGCATCATGGCCAAGCCCGGCAATGATGATGCTAAGTGCCTCGTACTCCTTGATCACGCTCAAGATGGACGTTCCTAGGATCAATCGATATGACGAGTGTGCAACGTCGAACCCATGGTAAAAGTTGTGATATGGGACGTCACGATACCGCGTCATGATCGAGTTGATGAAGTTCTGTAGGGCTTGGATCTCAATGCGAAACGTTGTGACGAGCAACAGACCTTCGAAGAGCAGAAACGAATAATGCTTCAATTCATCCATCGTCTTCGACAGTGAGTCGAACTCGTCACAAAGCAGTTCATCAGCCGATGGAGAGAAGGTTACGGTCATCTGCCGCCACCGGCCCACCAGCAAGCTTGCCCGATTTGCGCGAGCGAGGGAGTGCTTGTTGCGCGCGTCGGCCGCGTCTATAGCCGCATTCTTGGACTGGAGACTCGAGGATCGGTTGCGGCCGTCTTCTTGCGTCGCACCAGCGAGACCACTGCGCGCAGCATATTGTTCCTGAATGGCCAAGTCGCGTTTTCGCTTCCAGTGGCACTTCGCAAGGAACTTGCCAAGCGCCAAACATGCATACGCAAACGTGCTCCACTTGTTTCGCGGCACACGCTTGGACTCGTCAAATCCAGATATGTCCAGCAAGGAATGCACGCTCGCGACATCATGCTTGGCGCTCGACTCTTCTTCATCGTGAATATCCAACACTACGCGATTCGCCCAATAGTCTGCTTGTACCTTCGCGAACATGATGAGCGACGAGTTGATTCGGAGCGCGTGGGAAACCAAGTGGCTGTAGACGTCGAGGACCTTTTCGTCAAACTTCTTGATCAGTGGATGCGAACCCGAGTCCATGAATCGAACCAAATTGACGGCTTGGATCACACCCAATGTTTGGCCATTCTTGTCCATGATCGGAAACGTGAGCAGCGACTCCGTTTTGAAACCGAACTTGATGTCGAACGACCGATCAAAGCGCGGATCTTCATAGGGATTGCGAACCAAGAGCGCTTGCTGGGTATGCGCAACCGTGCCTGCAATTCCTTTGCCGTATGGAATTCGAATACCGTTCACGCTGCCCAGTGTGCTCAAGGACCAAAGCTCGGATTTGATCGGGTCGGCGACGTACAGCGTAACACGCTTCGTATTGAAGATATCTTGGCCTATCTCGCAGATCATGTTCACGAGAGCCGATGGGTCATTGATGTTCTCGACTTGAAAATGGGAGTTGAACAGGTTGATGAGCTTCTTCTTTTGCGACGTTGACGTGCCCATATCTTCATTCTTCTTCGTTAACACGACGGCGAGCGCAAGCGAAGCAAGGAACGGCTTGAGTGAGACCACATCGTAGCTGTGTTGCTCTCGCTTCGACACGAACAGCAGGCCAGCGTAGGAGGCCGCCATCGTACGTGGGAGCGGCAAGAACACTACGGTCTTGGGTTCGAGAGAGCCTAGGAGGAATGGGACCTCTGGGTGGGCGGTCAAATCCAGAGGGTCCACGCGCTCCACGCTTTCGACCAGGCGGCGGAAAAAAGTGACGACACCGTCTGGATCCGCGGTCTCGGAGATCTCGCCGATTTTCAGCAGTGCAGCAACTATATCCGGCGGGAGATCCACAACCCTCACGACTTGATCGCCTCCACTCGAGAGTTGACCATGTGCGAGCACTCGACACTTTTTCTTGATGGGGTGGAAATCGAGTAGACAAACCGCATCTGACTGGGATTGTAGCAGTAGTTTCTCTGCAAGCTGAGTAAGGTTGGGGGACACGAGCCAACGTCGCTCTTCGCGGTTAGCCGCCACGACCTCTTCGTCGTTCTCCTCACTATCCTCGTCAGAAACGCCATCAAGCGTGCATGGCCCTGCGTCATCGACCAGAATGGGAAGCGAAGAGACGGACGGGACCGCGGTCAGCTGATGTTCCGTCATTACCGACAGCGGAAGCACCGTCTTCTGCAGGAACTCGTCGAGCAAATTGTATGCATCGTTCGTCTTGACGAACAGTTGCCGCAAGTCGTACTGGTACACAATGTTCTCCAATGTCGTCATCGCCGCGGCAAAAATGGAGGTCGGAAAGACCACGGACCGGAGACTTCTTGCTTCGACAACGAATATTGGCCTGCCGTGTTCGTCCACAATGACGCTTGCCAAAGTGCTGCAAGTACGGACATCCGCGCGGGAATCGACGTCAAATGCCCAGTCGTACGATGATATGGACTGAAGATCTTCGACATACAGGGACGCGTTCTGCCGCGGCGATCCCATCGACTCCTCACTCGTTACCACCATCTCCATGGCGAACTTGTCCAGTGGCACTTCGAATCCCGCGACGCCTGGTTTCGTACACGCCGCGACATTGAGCATCCGTGAGTGGCTGTCAATCGAGTAAAGCACTGCCCAGTCCGCATTCAGCGCGTCAGCGGCCGAGTGGAGTAGCGCATCGATGGTCTTGAGCAGCCGTTCTTCTGAGTGAACGACATCCCGCAAACGCAAGTTTGCGAGCTGACGATAAAAGCCGAGTTCTTTCTTGTCCACGTCGTGATCCTGGTGACCGCGCGTCTCGTGATATCCGCCAGTATGCAACGACTCTTCCTTGGCTGCACCACCACCGCTGCCAACTTGCGCACTGTCGTCCAGTGGCACGGTCTGGACCACTGTGCCCAATGAGAACGAGGGACGCCTCTCGCTGGGAGGCAGTTTGTCTCTCGAGGAGCTTGGTCCGAGCCCCTTGAGCGGTTTGAGCGGTTCCAAGTGGATGCGGTAGTCGTTGGCCGGTGGCTTCTTGCAGTGCTTGCCCTTCTGCGGCGGCACGGGTGTAAGCTTGCGCGATTCGTCCGCGCCGATTCCGCCAACTCCGGGCTTGGCCATGATCGACGGGAAATACACGGGCGTATCACATCCCAGGCGATTCAAGCGCGTCATGGTCGTCGCCGTCAAGTTGCGTGACCGTTCCGGACTCCACTCGCTGCCACCTCCGTGCGCGCCGTTCGATTGACCGATCGCTCCACCGCCACTTGGGACTCAGGGAAGCCCTTCGATACCGCGACGAGACGGCTGCGCTTCCATTTTTGCGCAGGGGGATGCATCTTATCAGAGCACGCCACCCTCATTTAAGCCGAGCCGAGCCGCATCCACGGACTGCGGAAATCTTCCGTGGATGGGGAGAAAACCAGAAATAAAGTTGCTTGGCCGAGCGAGTTGATGATCCAAAAACGCCACGCGACGAGTGAAGAGAAGGCGAAGAGAACTGCTACCATCACGCATACTCGTGTTGGGGCGGACACGCCGCTGTGGCGGAGAACTGGCGCCCACGCACGCTCCTCCATTTTCGCCCGCTTTGGGTGTTTGGTTTGGTGGTGGCCCTCAACCCAAATTAATGTTTGAAACATCCTAAACTAACCATCCTGTTAGGAATTTTATTCCATTAATTCAGTACACTGAGTTTTCTCTGATGAGACAGGCCACTGTAGCCATATCTTTGCGATACTGATTCCTCAGATATGGTGCAATGGTGTTGTTTGTGGCTGTATGGTCGTCTACATCCTCGTAGACAAAATGATCTCGTATGGAGGATAACCTATCCAACAAGCAACGTGCAGTGCCTGCTACGGCGCCGCCCTGTTCTTTGCGGAATGCCCTTTTTACGCACCCGAGTTCTTTCGCTTCATGAGCTTTTCAAACGCCGAGCGGCTCATCTCGGGGTGCTCGCTCGCAAACTCGCTCCAGAGCGAAGCGCCCACGGTCGGGTCCACGAGCATGGCACGGAACGCGAGTTCGCCGTGGCGCGACGCGGCATCGTTGTGCACGTACTGCTGCTCGGCAGCCCACTCGTCTTGCCGCATCTCCTGCTCTTGTGGACTAATGCTCGGCGAGCTCGTGCGCGAAATGTCGCGCTTGGTGGGGACCACGAACTTGTCCTCGAGTCGCTTGAGCAGTGCGATCGCGCGCTGCAATTGCTCTACCGTGTACGAGCCTTCGTTGTCCAGTAATGGCTGGATCGCCGACGCGTCCACATCGGTGTCATGGTCCAGCAATTGCTGGAACCACTGAATCGCTGTTGCCTGTGTCTGCTCGAGCTGCTTGCTTCGGCGCGTCGAGCTGGTGTTGCCAGAGTGCTTGCGGTGGAACAGAAGCACATCCCCAAGACTCATGATCGTGAGCTCGTGGCCATACGCGCACCGTAACCACAGATCGTAGTCCTCGCACGATGGCTGGTTCGTCGAGTAGAGTTCGTTGGACGTCGCGACGATCGTATTCAGCACGCGGCGATGCATCATGACGGTCGGGTGGGCGACAAAGCAGCCAAACAAAAGCTGCCATCGTGTCGCGAGTGGACTCGTCGGATAGCACGCCGTCTCGATACACTGCGCATCGTCTCCCGCCTCTTCAGTATCGTCCTGCCCGATGACGATCGACGTGCCGAGAATGTCGACAAACGGGTGCTCGAGCATAAAGTGGATCTGCCGCTGGATGCGGTCGGCAAACGAAATGTCGTCGGCGTCCATGCGCGCGACAAACGTGCCCTGCGCTAGCAAGAAGCCCTTATTGAGCGACGCTGATATGCCCATGTTGCTCTCGTTGCGAATGATCTTGACACGCGCATCGCCGGCCACGCGCTCGGCGATGATGCGCGGCGAGTCGTCCGTGCTGGCGTCGTCGACAATGATAATCTCGAGCTGTGAATATGTCTGCTGGAGCACGCTCCGCAGCGCTTCATCGACATAGGCTTCGGCGTTGAACACGGGCATGACGACCGAACACAGCGGTGTGTGGTCGGCAGTCCAGTCGACGCTGCCTCGCGCACGCGGCTGCGAATTGAATGCACCCGCCAGCACGAGCGTGCCGATGTGGACACTGGAAAAGCGATGGCGCCGGTAGTACCCTTCGTCCAGCGTTTCGTTGGATTCAAACAGATCGAGCAGTTGCGTGAGCTCGCCGTTCTGCGACTTGGGGGTGGTCGAACAACTGTCTCGCTCCAGCATGTTCTTGAGCTCGCGGCTGCTCGGCGAGCGCGCCGATCCCGACGACAGGATTTGTTCCGCCGCGTACAGGCGGTTGTCAAACACGTCTTGCACTTGGTTGATCGCAAACACGTGCATCTTGGGGCGCGGCAGACACGCACACGTCATAGCATGGGTCTTGCCCATCCACTGCTTGGTCACAATTTCATGGCCGCGCAGCTCGAGGAAATTCGGTCGGCTAATGCCGTCCCGGCCAAACTGCGACTGGATGGCGTCAAGCACACGCACGACGGTGGCGCGCGTGTACACGCTGCCACTAAGTTCCCACGGATAGCTCCAGTCGAGGGTACCACGCGCCGGATCAAACGTAAGGTAAATGCTGCTGGTGGACTCGGCACTCAGCGCCATGGTCGTGGCTTTGGTCGCCGCCGGCAGCACGGTCGTCATCGGTGGCAGCGGCAGCATCGACTGGTTGGTCAAGTGGGACCGCCAAATACTCGGAGCGAGTTTCAGGTGGAACGCAAAGGGCCACGGCGCCGCTGACGATGGGTCATGCGGCTTCAGGAACTCGTCGGCCTTGGCGAGGTCGACGTCTTCATAGTAGAACGCGTCGTCGACATTCAACAGCACCAAGCCACAGACCTCGTCCGAGTCCTCGGCGGCACCGTACTGTACGCTCTCCAGGAACCGCCCGGCAAAGTCGCCGGCTTCGTGCTCATCGGGGTTTTCATATAGGAACTGTACGTGCGTGTACAGCGAGGCGATGGTATCGTAGTAGGTGCGAATCGCGGGCGTCGAGCACTTGGCGACAATCGTGATGCGCGCCCAGGACGGATCGTCGAGGAGACGTGTGCCGTGGAGCAGCACGTGCTGATGGAGCGTGCGCAAGTACTCGGAGAGCTGGAACACGCGGTCCATCGAGAAGCACACGATCTGCACGCGTGCGGGGGCCATGGCGTTACTTCTTCTTGGTGGCTGGTGCTGGTATATTCGCGGTCTGTCAATTTCTTTTCGAAGAGGGACCCTCAGCCCGACTTGCCGAAGAGCTACGCGATCTGGGCCTTTTGATTGGCTAAAATAATGTGTTCTCTATTCTTTTTAACCAATAATTATGTTTTTCGGGGTGCGCGAGGTCTGCGATTGGCGGGAAAAGGAAGAGGGTCCACCAGGACCAACCCCCTCCATCCCCCTCCAGCTGCCCCTCGGAATGAGTCGGAGGATTCTTTGAATATCCCGAGAGAGATGCTCCACGGTCTCCTCAGCTCAGCTGCCCGAGCGCGACAGGTGCGCGCGCATGGACGAGCCGCGTCTCCACACGCTTGAAAAAGATGGCACGCGGAACAAGCCGACAGAAGAGGCGTGCTGCACGACGTAGTCGAGATTCATTGGCGATGTCCAATGCTCTGCATGGAGACACCGAGAGAGACTCTTTCTGAGTGAGAGAGAGGACTGTGGGACGCAGGAGACAGGGCTGCGAGACGTTTGGACAGCGCGGGAGAAAGAAGAGGCGTTGAAGCTCGCGCCGTCAGCGTATGTCCTGCGTCACGCGTCGATGGACGTTTGACGCAGTGGCAGCCACTACGCGCTCGCGTCGTCCGTGAGAATGTACTGTGTAGAGCGTGTCGCAGGACGGTGAGCTGTCGGTGGCGGCGAGCAGCGCCCGGATCCAGTCACACGGGCAACAACGCGATCTACATGTCGACCATGGTGAGCTAGTTGATTGGGGCCGTCGTGTCCTGCGTGGCAAAGACGACACGCGTGCCGTGGACCAGTAACCTGTTGCCCTGAGTACTCGAAAGCCCGCCAAATTCCCCGACGGCGTGCGAAGAAGGCCAATAACACGGGCGACCTGGCGGAAACAGTTATGCTTGCATAGTTATCCATATGGGTGAGCAGCGGCAGAATGTAGAGACGGATCCGCTTGGGATGCGAGAAGCGTGAAGGGCGTGGTAGCTGTCAGGTGGTCTTTATTCCCGTCTCTTTCTCCACTGGTATAGTGAAGCTTCGCGCTGAAATCAATCGTGGTCAGTCGGAATGGATCCACTTGGGAAGCAGTGTCAGGTGCGAATCCACAGGGCGTTGAGAAGGACGAGGCAATACAAATCTGACCACTGATCGTGCAGTGTGCACGGTCTCTGTGGCTTTTCAAGGACACCGTTCGCTTGATCTCGCAGTTGTCGTTCGTATTCGACACCCTTTCTCGCCGGTTGCACAGGACGCAATCTTGAATGGCTACAAATGCCGACCGCATTAGACTCGACCCGGGAGCCGCGAGAACTCTACACTTTACGCATTGATGACGAGCGCCGCAACCGGCGAGGGGGCCTGGAGAACGCTGCGGCCACTAGCGAGCAACAGTCTCCACGAGGCCGAGACATGAGACTGCACCCTGAGACTGCACCCTCATTAGGTCCAACCATCCCGATCGATTGCTGAAACTTCGACGACGCTGCCCACGAGGTAAACGAACGCGTCGATTCCAATGAGCACGGTTGACTTCCAGATGATCCGCCAGCCACTGAGAATGAGCAACGATCAACAACGATGCTCCTGCTAGCCATCCAAGCAAGGGGGGAAACTGAAACGGAGAGGCCGGCGGGCTACATCGCCACCGCGTCCGTTGTAAGTTCCCCTTCGTGGAGTTTGGGTGAGTAACCTACCCAATCTCTTCTATTCCTGCTTAATTAATCCAACCAAGCTGAAGCGTTGCGGACTCCAACGCCAACGACAGCTGCGTCATGTTCCTCCTGGTCGTTTTTAGTAAGTGCAGTACGTGAGACAAACCAAAACGCCCCGAGAGCAGCTTGCAGCGACCGTGGACATTTGCCCATTCACACACACAGGACAAACAAACCTAAGTCTGCCATGACGATGGAGCACTGCATGCAGGTCAACGTGTCGTCATGGCTCTTCCGATCCATTTGGTGCGTGATCGCGTGGTTCTACGGCGCGTGCGCCTCCTTCCTCGCCGCCCAAGCAGCCGTGTATTTCTACCTTCCAGTCAAGGCCGTTCCGCTTGTCAGCGCGCTTGAGATGTACTCGATTGGCGTCGCCAAAGACTACTACCACACCATCGCTAGCGCCTTCATTGCGATCGCTGCCGTTCACGCGGCGAGCCTTCTCGAGATGCTGTACGCATCGATAAGATATCGCCGACTCACCTTCACGGCACCAAGAAACGCCCACGCCAAGCCATCACGGTTTCGTCGCTCCGTGACTCAGTCACTCCATCGGGTCAGAGCGTCATTCAAACCAATCCTTCCGGCTCACACATCTCGCCTTCATCGACTCGCTCGCTTCCTCGGTGCATCCTTGGTATCTCTGTGGCGAGCGTTCGGCGTGACCAAACCCAACATGGCGTCGTCTACGTGGTCCGGGAGCTCGTGCAGACGGGCATTCAGACCCACCAAGCGTATCGTCTCAGCGCGCTCGTGGCACGTGCGTGGATGAGCCGCGTGGTCGTCGCGTTGCTCGTGCTCAATTGCTGGGCCATGCCGATAATTCTTTTGTCCAAGCACTGGTCGCTGGGGTCCACGCGCTTGATGTGTCTGCTGGTGAACCTCGCGCTCGATTTCGTGGCGGCCATTGCGTTTCCGGTGGCCCTATTCCTCCCGTACTACGCCGACTTCGAGCCACAAGGGGGTGACTTTTCGCGGTCGCTGTGGTACACGGACGTGTGGCTCATTCAGGTCATTAACGAGTGGCAACTGCTTTTCGTCGTATCGTTTTGGGACGCGCTCACCAAGTACTTTATCGCGTTCAACATTGCGCGCTCGCTTCGCTCGAATCCCCGGCTTCTACACTGTCGTGACAGCGGCAACTCGGTTGGCGTGCTTTCGTCAGCGTCAGGTGCATCCACAATCCCTGTTGGTACTATGCCGAACAGCGTCGCTGCGATTGTCCCAGCCCCGCACGCCTCCCCTTCAACTGCTGCTTCTTCGGTCTCCTGTGCCGATACCTCTACTAAATCAAGTTCGCCAATCATGGACCGCTGGCGACACCGTGTCGAACACTGGGGCCATCGGCTGCTCGCACTGTGGGAGGTTGCCGTGTTTGGGTGCCACATCCAGGCGGCCCTCTCTAGTGATCGCGACGAATGCCTCGTGCAAGTGCGCCCGTGGTTCACAGCACGGCCTGTGTGTTCGCTCATGGAGATCAGCTGCTTTGACGGCCAGCTTACCGGCAATGGTACTGACTTTGATCGTGCCATACACGCTATCCAACGCGAATGGCTCGCATATCTGATCATTCGCCATTGCCCGGCCGTAGAGATCACGCCCCGCGTCCGTGAGTTATCATGGCTCATGGGTGTTAAGGTATACAATTCGACACTGGTCCGCTGGGACCAGGACGCGGCGCTCACGCAGACCCACCATCCAAACCTTCTCTCAGTCTTCATGGGCGTGATCAAAGCGCACGCGGTGCCGCGCGGACTGTACGATCCAGACTTCCCGCTCATGCTGTACGACATTGAACTTACGCAGTGGAACGTGACGTCGCTCCCAGACGAGATCGTCGACGTCTGGCCGCCCGGTATGTTCTTGGTGGTGGAAATGTTCCAGTTCGCTGCGTTTCCGGAGCCGCTCGCGCGGTTGCGCCCCTCATTCCTCTTCATTTCTTACAACAACGTTCGCGAGATTCCGGCGCAGCTGTGGGAGAATGAAGGCCTCATTATTCTCAGCCTGAACAGCAACCCCATCACGAGTCTGCCGCAAGAAACATCAGCGTCTCTGCGTATGCCGTACGTTTTGATCGTGGAGACGCAGATTACGACGCTCCCCGCGTGGATGCATGTTGAGACCATGATTGATTTCAGAGCTGGCAGCACGCCCTTCTGCGCGAAGGTGATGGACGGAAATGCCGCGGCGCTGGGCGTGACAGACTCGGAGATGGTGGTGTACCAGCGTGTCGTCAACTGCACGCCTGCCAAGGACTACCACTATCTGACCCAATATCCGCTCCCAGACGAAGCCATCAACAATCCATCCCGGAGTCAGTCAAGGAATCGTGCAGGGTGAATCGAGAAATCGTTCCGACATTGGGACCAACGACGCCAATAGTACAGTATATATCGCCCGAACAATAACTTTTCTGAGTGCTTGCACTTCGCTCAAGGTCAACGGATCATAAGAAAACTATGGGTCATTGATCATTTACCGTATCAATCATCCTGAACCCTTGCATCTCAAAACCAACCACTTTACAGCACTCACAGGTGCGGGGCGCCTCGGCGAGAACTCAACGCAGACCGAATCCTTCCGCCTGGGTGATCGCCAGCAGCAGGCGATCCTTCATTTTCTCGCGAGTACTATATTCAGGGAGGAGTAGGTGGTTGAAGCTACGAAGACAGGCAGTTCAAAGATCATCAGAACACCTGCAAAAATACGCGCTCAAGACGAGAACTCCAACCTACCAGGTGTGTGCGGTCGGAAGACGGTCCGAGTCAGGACCGTTGCGAGAAATCACAAACACCAAGTTAGAGAGACCTCGGATAGGCACGCGGTCACTGCCCGTGGAGAACTTCAGCAGCTTTTTCTTCTCTTCGATGGAGAATTCGTGCACGACGCTCCAGAAATGCCTGCAACGAACAAACGATTAGTAAACAACATTCGGGTATTGGCGTTCACTCGTTGGCACGTACTGTATGCACTCGTTGTCTTCAGTGAAGCCATCTTCGTAGTGCGTCGCCTCTTGGAGCGCCTCAAAATCGAGCTCAGAACTCCCGCAAATCAGAAGCTGCAGTTCCTCCCATCGAAACATCTCGAGCACTTCGGCATTGCAGACCAAGTGGAATCCCTTGTGGAACGCGCTGTATTGGCTCGCGATCGAGCCGTTCAGAATGTGGTCCACATACGAACGCACATACTCGTCCCGATTGGCATTCGTGACGGGAATGCTGGCTCCACCTGGTTTGAGCTCGACCGTCTTGACCTCGCCGTAGACCTCGTAGGAGTATTCAAAGTTTCGCTGATACACCTCTTGCACGTCCCCATCAAACTCCAACAGTTGGCGCAGCCCCTTACCCAAGGTAGGCATGGCGGTCTCAACATCCTCCAATCCAATGGGACACTGCATCAACTTTTTGTACACAATGTGTGGGAACTGGAGGTCCAGAATCACCGAGTTGTATATCGCCACACCGAGCAGGATGCCGATGAGTTCGTACTCCATCGTCGATTCGAGAGAGTCACTGTTAAACCACATTGTGCGGGACTCTTCGTCATACGTGAACATACCGAATGCCGGATCGAGAAGCTGCCGCAACAAGATCTGAAAAAACTCTTTGCGCACGCCTCCTTCGTCCACGCCTTCTTCGCCGATAAACTTGACCTTGAGAGGCTTTTTCAGCGCCCCTGGCGAAACTCGTACCAGCTGCTGAAGCGCGTCTTCAATGATGTTGTCTCGTCGGACCTTCAAAATCAAAAACGGACTGAACGCGCCTGAGAGCAGACGTGCCTCCATAGCGTCGTGTTGACGCGCACGCTGTTCGAGCTCGGAATCAACTTGCAGTACGCGACTCTTGGACGCCGCGTCAAGCACGAAAGGAAAATCACAAAACGACATTTCCGAAAGCATGCGTCGCTGGGCCGCCAAGAAATCACTGTCGTCTTCGCCCGCGCGATGGCGTTTCTTCAAGAAGAAAATCGAACGCGCATAGTCGTGGATAATGTCGACTTCCGAGTTCACCGCGTCATTGTAGAAATCTTCATACGTGGCAAAACCCGGTTCACGCACCAAGTTGATGCGATGCAGCTCTTTCAAGACAGCACAAGCCGCGTATACGAGATCCATCTTCTTCGAACCATAGAGACACACGGTGATTGCTTGCTGGAGGAGTTGCAATAGTCGGTGCAGTTCGTCGTTTGAAAAGTACGTGTTCCACTGCGCGCGCAGGAGATCCTTGGCCGACTCTGTCAAGTGGAAGAAGAGCTTGCACAGTCCGCCGGTCACGTTAAGGTAGTCTGGGTCGAACAACAGCGGATGGTCGAAAAGCACCATGAAGAACCGTAGCTGCGCCGGCGTGGTCCATGTCGAACAGAGATTCCACGGCTGTGTGACCAGCGTTTCCAGCGCATTGCGCCACGTGTTCTGAAGTGCTGACTGGTCGCTTGATCGCCCCAGTGCATCCACCAGCAGCGCGTAGACTTCTTGGAGATCGTCACGTTCAATGCCCCACCATTCTTCGTTCGGATCCACGTCGGTGTCGTCGCCCGTAAAAGCTTTGTTCACGTTGGTGACATCCGAGAAAATCTGGTACAACAGCTTCTTGACTTCCCGGTAGTCGTCGGTCTCCCCGGCCGCGTACAGCGCGTCCTTGAGTTGTGTCCCCAGCGATTCTTGTGGGGCTGCAGGTGGAGTCGGGGCGGGTGGCGGGGACACGGTAACGGCAACAACACGCGGAGGAGGGATTGGGGCTTGCACGTCTTCAATAAACGATGCGCGATTCATCTCGACGTCGGCATCTTGGTGTTGACGATCACCACCTTCAGTGGTGGGGGTCTCAGCTTCTACGACTGCCTCCATTTTCTCGTCCATAGTCGCAACGGCATCGCCAGCAGCGGCGGCAGTCTCGATCATATCCGCGTCTTCTCCCACCTCTTTCGTGAGTGCCGTGTCTTGGCTGCTGCTGTTGTTCTCGCCAGAAGCGGATGTCGCCTGGTCGGCCGCCGTTTGGTCGCCACCAGCGAGCCGCTGCATTTCCTGCATCGCCCGGGCCGCCGCAACGTTGGGTTCTAGACCTTGCGCAACCAGCTTGTTGAACGTCTCATGGAACAGCGACTCGACGGCACTGCGATCCATGGGGTTATCGCTGGAAGAGAACACAGTGATGAGATGGGACGTTTCTGTGGGGTTCTACCCGTACGAGGCCGATCAGGACGAGCGCAACGCCGCGAGAGCTCTCAATGGCGCGAGCGAGAGCGTCGGTCGGGAGTCGTAGGCGGCGAGAGAAGTCCGCTTCTTCTTTGTCTTGGCTTCTCGAATTCTTCCAGAGCAAGTTGCTGCTGGAAGAAATGGGGGGAAACGGGTACAGAGGTGGGAAAAACGGGTTTGGACTTCAACTTGGATCCATACCCACCCGTCACACCATATCCTGTGTTTAGTGACAAACAAATCTCGTGTGGAAAGTACAACAATATTCGACCAGGATCCAATTGTGACAATTATGTCTTTATTGTCAGGGTATTCGGATCCACCGCAAATCAACAATATATTTACCCCATGAAATAACCTATATTACGAAACTAGACATCCAAATCACAAGTGACACGCGCATTTCCGTGTCTGCCGACCACAGCGAGCCAAACCATGAGCGGCGCCAACGGCTTCACGCCGCCCGTGATCGCGGGCCTCCACGCCGGCAGCAAGAGCGACTTTGGCTCGGACGTCGACATCGACGATATGATTGAGAAAATGGGGTGCTCGAAGGACTACTACAAGCTCGAGGACTGCCTCGGCGAGCACGACCGGGACTGGACCAAGTGCCAAGCGGAAGTCAAAATGCTCAAGCAGTGTAATGACCGGCTCAACAAACTCAAGCAGACACAGCGAGCAGCTGCAGCCGCGGCCAAAGAGAAGAACAGCGCATGAAAGTGATGCAATAGAAAACGTCTAGCAATATTGTGGGGTTCGTGTGTGGAGTCTGTCCTCTTTGTCGCCACTGGTTGTGAGCGGGGACGAGCACCTGAGTATGGGCCAATAAAAAAAATCTGTCTAAAATGGCGACCAGGATAAACGCTCCCTCAAAACGGTGCCTCGACCGTGCGATTCACCGCCGTGGACCCCGCGCTCATGATCTCGACGTCATCTTCTTGTTCGTCCGAGACGTACCAACCGTCCATAGTGTCAATGTCCATCGCCGAATCGTCTTCACGCCCTTCTTCTTCCATCGCCAAACGTGCATACTCGGAGCGTGCGTACCGGTCCCAGTCCCTACATGAGAAGAAACACGCACTCAGTCTTTCTTGCTTTGCCCTCCATCCGGATTGGCCGTCAAAATAACTCACGTGAGTTCCGGTTCGGCGAGCTGCTGCCGAAGCAAGAACGGATCGCGCTGCTCAAACTCAATGAACTTGCTGAGGTTGAACAGCACGTTGAAAAACACTCCCGCCACACGGATCTTGTCTTCCTTGATAAAATCCCGGTGGTAAAACTCGCCATCGACACCTGGGTGCAACAAGTCGGACCTAGTACACATCGGTACAAAAGTGAGATCCTGGTGGCGTCGAGGACGATGCGAGACCACACGCACATTTGACAGAGGATGTCCTCGAACGGAACAACTTCGTGCCCGAGACATTCCATGCGGTGCATCTGGTGGCGGTAAAAAATGCGCATCTCATCCGAGCGTATCACGCCGTCTTCGTTCGTGTCGATCAGCTCGAACCAGTACTGGAGGCTGATAGGATTGCTCTTGTCTTCCTCTGAGAGCATAAAGTCTTCAAAAAATATCCACGATGTCAGCTCTTGATGACTCTTCAATCAGCCCTGGATGAGGAAGGTACTCACAGATAAAATCTTCGTAGCTCATCTTCTTCTTTTCGTCCGCCGACAGGTTCTGGACGCGCGCAAACGGACGCCGTCCATGCTCGAATATCCGGTCGATGATAATGCGTGTCAGGGAGTGGCCGCCGTATCGTGCCAAGTCGTCGGGGCTAAGCTGGAAGTCGTGGTCCGTATCCATCTCCCAGAACTTACAGTAGAGGACGTAGAAATGCTCGTACGAAAAGTAGGCGTTCACCTATTTCACGTACCAATCACGTGGATCAGAGAGTGTTGGAAACCCACTAAAGCGGATCCTCCGTACCTTGTTGATA
Organism: Pythium aristosporum; assembly: GCA_023337755.1. Classification (NCBI taxonomy): domain Eukaryota; phylum Oomycota; class Peronosporomycetes; order Pythiales; family Pythiaceae; genus Pythium; species Pythium aristosporum. The sequence continues at coordinate 59,625 of JAADXL010000046.1, read as the reverse complement.
TCTTCTTCCTCGTCCACAGTGTTGAACGCTTCCAGCAAATTGCTCCGACGTAGCTTCCGTAGTGTGATTCGGCCACTGCTGTCGCGATCGACCGAGTAGAAAATTCGTACCACGACCGTCAACGCTAACCATAGCATGACAATGAATCCAGGACGTCAGAATGCTACCATTACACTCCAAAGGGGTCTGCACACTCAACCGTACCGTATTTCTCTTGAAACTCAGGAGTGCCCGCCAGGAATTCGAGTCCCGGGTGGTACTTGAGCAGCTCTGAACACATACCACTATGAGGCCAGCTTCCTGAGAGGTATCCAGCATGAGGAAATGCTCACCATGCAGAAAGGGCGCAAAGTCATCTCGCTCGATATAGTCGTTCTTGGGTTGCTTCACCTAATGCAGAGGTCGATCAGTTTTACGCACTGCCATAATGCCGATCGTGCCGAGCCAAACCCACGTACTACTCTAAAAAACCGCTCAACGTCGTCGTGCGGCGCGAGTTCCTTCAGCCAAAAGGGCACAAACATCTCCTTCGTGATTTTGAGCGAGTCGTCGGTCGCGGTCGGACTGGGCATCTCGCCATTGTTGGCGGCCGACAAAATACGACGAAAGAACGGGGCATTGAAGAAAGACGGGAAGCCGCACAGGTCCTTGGTGATCGCGACAAAGTCTTCGACCTTCATGCCGTCTGGAAAATCGCGGAACCGCGCCTCAATATCGTTCTAATAATGCGGCATCAAAACTGTAAGTGTCTGTTTGTCCGGCCCTATATAATAGTATCGTCCAGCGTACCGTCTTGCGGGCAATGGCGTCGGTCGAGAGGCCGCGTAATCGACCACGTCGGTCTTCGCCAGGTGTGTAGAAGCGTGGGATCTGCATGGCGGGTGCTTCTTGCGGTTGTTCTTCGCTGGCTACGGCCGGTGCGGCCTCCATGACCTGGTCACCGTCACTCATCACTACATCGGTCGTCGTCGCCGTCGTCGCTGCAGTCGGGGTCTCACGCTTTTCCAACTCAGCGAGCGTGTGCAGTTCGTCGCCAAACAAGCTCACAATGTGCTGTTTCTTGCGGCCGTGCAGCAGCGGCGAGTTACTGGCCGACGACGATGGCGAGCCGCCGCCAAAGTGGTGGTAATTCGGCGGGCGCTTGGGGCTGCGCGCCGGCGAATCGGCGCCGTGGTGGGTCCCGCTCGCAAGCAGCGCGTCGACCTGGATACCTTTGCCGCTGTGAATATCGTCGACCATGCCGTGGATCATTTCTTTCGTGCCGTCGACGTTCAGCCACTGGCGAAAGAGTTCCTCCATCTTCATGCGGCCACTTGGACACAGATGCGCGCTCTCGATCTCAGACATGCGGAACGCGACTTCCGAGGTCCCCGTACTGCTACTGGGCGAGCTCATGGCCGAGTCGGCACCGCCGTCCGTGTCCACTTCGAGCGTGAGTGGTCGTGCCATCGTAGCGAGTGGGGGGGAAAGGGGGGAAGGAGGTTGGTGCTGGAGGTACAGCAGATTGAGCAGGGGGAAATGCAAGGGAGGTCTCCCTCGGTGTCTAGGAGCTCGTGGAGGGGGGGAGGGGCGGAGGAGATGGCTCGGGATATGAGAGAGAGAGAGGGAAGCTTGGTCGCCGTCGCCCGCGGGAGGCCCACGCTCGTGACGTGCACAGAGGAAGGGGAGGGCGGACAGTAAAGTAACCACGGTCGTCTGTTGGTTATGCAGGTCCCGTGTTCTGATCCTCTAACACGGGACAAGATCCCTCATTGGAAACGATGCAATGGGTGAGTCACGGTCACTGTGACGCACTTCTTCACGATGCTGACTCGAGGCTAAGATTATAGGGCTAAGCCATTTCGGTCTTGTCTCATGCTAACTAGTGTCCCTTGTTGGAGTAGATGGGTTCGGGATTCGCCTCAACCTCCAACCACCAAGCGGTGCCAAAGCACCAACAAAAAGCCCCGAGCGCCACCGTCCCCGCGCTGCCGCCGCCGTTCTCTCCAGCCCCCCGTGCAAGCGTAGACGATGTGGAAGCCCGGAAGCCAGAAGCCCAAGCCTGCGGCTGCGAAAGGCAGCAAGAATGGCGCGAAAGACCGCGATGAGGACGCTGTGAAGGGGCTCAAAGCGGCCGGTCCGAGCGAGCCGCGCGCGACGACCAAGGCCGCGCTCACGCAAAAGACACTGGCGATGAAGGTACGAGTATAGCATTAGCGATAGAATGGGATGGTAGTGGGCTGTGCTTAGTCTCTTGTGTCTTTCAATGTGTGTAGTTTATGCAGCGCAAGAAGAACCATGCTGAAGAGAAGCGCCATGCCATCGAGCAGCAGCAGAAGAACGACACGTGGGTGCTGGACGACGACGAGACGTCGCTGTACGTGGTGGTGTATGACTACAATCGTCAATGGAGAGAGAGAGAGAGGAAGTGACATTTGTGGCGCGTGGAAACAGGCGATTAGTGTGCACGCGGGACGTCCCCGATCCATCGGTCGCGCCGATCTTCGGTCGCCGATCGTTTGGCGGATTCAACAAGGCTGTGGAGGTATGATACGAAGTCTGCTTGTTGCCTCAAAGACAACGTAGTGGGGACTGATCTACAATGAATTTTGAAGGACGAGTACCGCGAGGCGTCGCGTCAGACCAAGTTTGCGGCGTCCGAGGAACGCGAGCTGCGGGACGAAGTGTCGGCCCACGAGATGACGGCGCGCATGATCAAGTACACGGGCTTGCTGCGTGGCCCACAGGGCAACCGACCGCAGAAGAAGCAGCGAAAAGCGTAGAGATATGTGAAATCGAGAAGACGGCTCTGAGAGTAGTTGCCGTACTGCGATAGACAATAATTTATTGAGAGCAAAACCTTTTGGCCCTGTTCAGTCGCTCGCACTCTCGTCGCTAAAGTAGTTCCCCACGGCCTTTCGCTTCCGTGCTCGCCCGCGCATATCTTCAGGGGGTAGCGACGCATACGACAGCAGCGTCAGTGAGACCTCTTGCTCTCCATCCTCCGGCGGAGCCCTGATACAAGCACACAGCGTCAGTCGTGTATCAATGGATCTCTACCACCACACGCGAACAGTACGTACAGCATATTGACGACGCCGTCGTCATTGAAGTAGTGGCCACGCTCCTGGACGTCGTATCCCTTTTTCTTCTTCTTGAGCTTTTTCTTTTGCACGGGGCGCTCCCGTGCCCCGAGGACGTTGCGCGGACAGTCGTACGAAAAGTGACCGTACTCGCCGCACTCAAAGCAGCGGACCACGGCCCCCGGTGCAGCCGCGGCGGGCGCGTGCTTGCGCTTGCGCTGAAACTCGTTGGAGCGTCCATTGTCCTTCACGGTCGAGCAGGTCAGTTGGAACCCTTCGAGTGTGGTGTCGTGCATCTGGGCGACCGCGGCGGCGCAGTCCTCGGCGCGTGCAAACTGCACAAACGCGACGCCACGGGAATTGCGGGTCTGCTTGTCCCGCAAGATCGTCACACGCGCGATCTTACCGAACGGTGAAAAGAGCTGCGCGACGTCGCTGTTGGTGTAGGCGAACGGCAGCATCGCCACGTACGCAGTCGCCTGGGCTGGTGCCGCTGGAGTAGGCGTTGTGTGACGCATGGGCGACGCTGCACCAGCGTTCTGCTGCACTGCAGCCGGTGCTGCGACTGGAGATGGGCCATTGCACAATGCAGCGTCTGACGGGCGAATCGCCAGCGCCGCCGTCACCGCACGCGCAACGCGCTGGGCGATCTCGCGCGCAGTCTCCGGAGTCTCAGGCCGATCCTCCATTTCCAATTCTGCTCGTTGGTCAGCACTAATTAGGCTAGGTTCATAAACTAATCCAAGCTAATGCCAATAGCTACGAGAGAAGGCGAAGCCATTCATTCCTTTTCGGAGAGCAGACAGCCATGGAGGACGCACCGCCGCCGCCGCAATTTGCACAGCGCGTCACGCAAGACGAGTATGACCGCCAGGCCGTGGACTACACGACCGCGATGGTCGAGCAGCTGAACGCCGCCGTGCGCGCGCAGCCGTCGCTTGGCGAAATGTCGGCGTTTTTCCAGGACCCCGAGAACGTCCAGAAGGGGCTGCCCGTGTTCCAGGGCAAGCACACGCGCTTCGTGTACGACAGCGACGACGAAGAGATCGTCGCAGCGGTCGACGTGACGCACACGCCACTTCCTGGACCGCACGTGCGCACCGTGGCCGACTTGGATCCCGACGAGGACGAGGACGACGAGGACGAGGAATACGACGAAGGCGACGAGGAAGAAGCCATGGACGAAGACGAAGACGACGACATGGGCGTCGAGAATGCCTTCTACGTGAACCCAGACACGCCGGACGACAGCACGATCGGCGCACTGCTCGAAGACGTCGCAATGGAACTTGCAGCTTTCGAGATGGCGGACGGCGCTGCCCACCCTTGAATGGCCATACAGGAGAGGCTCTTTTGTAGACTAGTGGATGTGTTTCTCTCTATACATCATCTAATATATTTCCTTCTTTCTTATCGTCTCTGCTTCTGTTCCCATGCCCTCTGTGCGCTGGACTCTCTCTGTCTCTCTCGCTCTACTTGAAGATCTTGGAGAGGAAGCCGCCACTCTTTTGCGGCGCGCCAATGGACTTTTCGGCTTTCAGTCGGTCCTTGAGCGTCTTGCTCTGGAGCTGCGCGCAAAAGGCCTTGTGGTCCTGCTTGAGCACGAGCATCGTGTTCTCCTTGATGGGCTCAAACATGGTCTTGATGGGACACCCGAGGCGAAGCTGCACCGACTTGCGGTCCAAGTTGGTGCACGATACTTCAAAGGGCGACCCGGGGGCGATGAAATACAGGTACAGATCCCACGCAAATTCCTTGAGATCGTCCGGTTTCTTCTCGAGCGCGAGCTCTTCAAAGCGGCGGATCTGGCGCGCGCACTTCAAGTTCTCGGCCTTGAATTCTACAAAAGAAGAAAGCAGAATCGAATTAAAATTCCGCAAACCCAATTCGTTTTCTCGATCCCAGACGTACTTTTTTCGAGGTAGTCGAGCATCTCGGTGAAGAGGATCTTGTCGCCGAGGATCTCATCGAGTGGGTACTCTTTCGCATTGGCGATCTTGTCGTCCGAGAGCGTCGACTTGGCCGGCACATCGACCGTGTAGGCGCCGTCGGCCTCGAACGCCTTGCTCTTCATCATGTCAAAGACCTTGACGACCTTTTGGGACATCTCCGTGTACTGCGGGCTCTTGAGGAACCGTGCGAGCGTGTCTTTCTGCAGTGTCTTGACAGCGTCCTGGAGTGCCACGTCGAAGAGCTTGGCGCGGTACTCGGCGGGCTTCTTCATGCGTTCCATGGTTTCGTTGCGGTCCTCGGACGGCATCGAGACTTCGTTCGGCGCGTTGAGCGAGAGGTAGTCAGCCCAGATGCGGTCAGCCATCTCCTTGCACGTCACCACGGCCTCGGAGTCTCGAAAGTCGAGTAGACCGCACTCGTCCTTGAACTTGTCGACCGCCATGAAGAAATTCAGGTTCTCGGCGCAGTACTACCAAGGAAACTCCCAGTAAGTGAGACCACTGCCTGCCCCAGAGACGAGAGATAGACCACGTACGGATTTCTGGCAAAAGTCGAGGAGATACCCACACGACACGGGGTTTGCGATGATGTCGTCGATCGCAATGTCGCGCTTGTCCTTCTCGCCCTTTTCGACCACGCGGCGCAGCACGACGATCTCATTCTCGCCTTTCTTGGCCATGGTGTCTGCTTGCTCCGCCTTGACTACGAGAGCGCGAGTCGATTAACTGGGGGTCCAAGACGACCAACGGTGCGAAAGCCCTTATACTAATAAATGAGCGTACGAGCTCGTCCCTCTCCGTCCCAACAACCGAGCAGGCAGTGGTCAACGCCAGCAAGAAGGACCCACGCCTCAGGCATGAGGAGTTGGTCTGGAAATAGGTGATCAAGATTGTTCGGACAAGAGTTTCGGACAAGAGTGAGCCGCCAGCGGTAAGAACCGACAAGCACTATGTATAGCAACCGACCCAGTCGAGTGCAACAGTCAACGGATCAGACGCGCGAGACGAGGAGGCCCAACCATTGCGGTTCGATGAACACTCTAAGTGCGGGCGTATCTATGCAGTAGCTTCCGAGAAAAAGATGTAAAATATCCTTAATTCGACGTCTTGGTGTAGCTGAAGAGAGCCCTGGCTTTGGCCTTGGCGGTTGCCATGGCACCGCGGGGCTTGGCAGCACGTGTAGTGGTCGGTGGTCGGCTCGCGAGCTGCACGAGCGGCTTGCGCTCGGGCTCGCGGCCGTGGCGGGCGTTGTACCGATCGGGCTTTTCACGGAGCACGAGCCACGCCACACGGATGACTACCACCAAGAACGCGAGCAGCACCAGCGAGAGCACTAGGAACCATCTACATCCACATTCTCATCCATCAGTCCCATACCCAGAGAACTAAGACAACCTATCTTCACGTACAGCGAGAAATAAGACCAGTAGCTGAGAAAGATCTTGCGGCACATTGCGTAGGGCGGATTCCTCGCGAGCGGTGGCACGGGCGCGACGCCTGGGATGTCACTGGGGAATTGTAGGCCGCTTGTGGATGGGCCGTTCATAAATACGCCATCGAACGAATCCAACGACGGGGCTGTGCTCTGAGGATTCGAGTAGTTTTGCCACACCATGTCCACACAAAACGCAGCCGACGGTCGGCTCGGCGGGCACTTGGTGTTGGCCCATGCGACGAGGTGCACGTACGTGTGCAAGTCCGCGATATCGCCACACCAAAAGCAGAGAGTCGCGATGCTGGTTTCCAGCACTGGGTAATGGAGGGGTGAGGATTCGTCCTCGCACAGCTCCAGCAGACTGCGCGCGCCAGCGAGTCGCTCGGTCGCCATGGCCTGCTTCACTTTGGCCGACACGAGCGGGTCCAAATAGAGATCGCGCAGATCGTCACTTCCGAATCGCACGAGCCACTGCGAGTTGGACGATGCTGTGCACAGGTACGCGGCCTGCGAGACGCAGTAGACCTGGTTAAAACTCGCTTCGACGTGGGCCTCTTTCATAGTGTCGATCGCCTGGCGCGACTTCCAGGAGTGGGCTGTACTGAGCGAGATGCTGCCTTCGATCGCGAGGAAGAGACAGAATGCAAACGTAAGCAGCGTCGTCGCTGCATAGACTAGGAGAAGCCATTTCTTGCGGCGAAAGAGCACGCTGTAAAGACCCGACTAGGAAGACGCCAAAGAGACCGTGAGGCATACTAGAAAGAATAGTTGTCGAGGAGGCACACGGACGACGTACGATGGCTTGTGTCGCGATGAGCACGCTCAATGAGACGATTATCAGCACGTACAGCGTGTGGAACCACGCGTAGTCATCCTCGAAAACGTCGAGCCAGCCTCCTTTGCGCACGCGTGAGCCGGCGACCAGCAGCCCGATCGCGCCACCAAAGACCAATACGTTGGACGCCCCTAGCGTCGTCTTGAGGCAGAGCTTCCTGTACCAGCGCATCGCCCCTGGTACTCCTGGTCGCCTCCCTCTTCGTGGCCTTCTCTCGTTATCAGAAAGCAGACTGACTGCAGCGAACAACTTCCATTCGCGCGGCGGTTCAAGATCGCTCAAGCCACCTTCGTGTTACATTTTCCGTTTTCGACGGAGACCTTTGGAAAACTCATATCTCAGTAGTTGTTTGCACCCATTTTATTTGATCCACGTGCGTGGGTCACGTGCGCGCTCATCGTGCCACTCCCGACGAAAAACTTCGTATTTGAATAGCGCGCGCTCGCGTCTGGCGATTTTGAGATCCGCGGCCAGCGCCAAGCCGGCGCCAAGCGAAAGCGCATGGCTCGTCGTGTGGATGGAGTTGTTCATCGCACTGCGCTTCGAGATCGCTGGCTTGGCAGTCATGCGCTTGCCATTGCGGCCGCCTGCGGGAGCCTCATCGTAGAGCTGCACGGTACTCCAGACAACGACCATGGTCACGATATTGCCATGCCTTTCATGGGCGCGCACGTGGACGACGCGGGCCGCGACCGTGCGCTCACCGATCGGCTCGCCTCCTCCTCCTCCTCCTTGGGAGTAATAGCTCGTGTTCGAGTACACTGATGCAGTGGCAAGCTTGTCTGAAGAGGAAGTAGCGACCGCCCGCACGAGTTCCGACTCACCACTGACTTTGCCTGTTGACTCATTGCGCACGAGCCGCTCGCTAAAGACGATCGTGTCGCCACCAACAATGTCACCTGGGTCGCTGCACTCGACGACGAACTGGTCAGCGGCGTTCGCAGGGCGCAGGTTGGCGAGCCCCCGCTTCTTTTCTTCATCTTTCGTGAGCGTGCAAAACTGTGTGACCGTCGATTGGTCACTGACAAGCCCGGCCTTGTTCACGGCGAACACGCGGAGGCGGTAGACCGTGTTGGGCACCAAGTCGCCAAGCAATGCGAGCGTCTCGCTGCCTTCGTACACTCGCACCCAGTCGGTGGGCGAGGCTGCCGCAGGAGGACGTCGACCGACCCCAACCGTATCACTAGAAGGCAGTGTCTCTACTAGCTTGCACTCGACCGTGAACTTATATGCACCATTGCGGCCAGGGTACCAGCAGATCTGAACGCTTCCTGCCAGTATGGAGATCATGCCAGCAGCGCTGGGGGCCTCCGGTGGGGTCGTCACGACCACTGCATCGCTCAGCTGGCTGGAGGCATGAGACGACACGGTTCGTAGTCGGAACTGGTACTCGGTGTTTGGCTCCAGTCCAACCACGAGCGTCGCCGTGTCGGTCCCTCGATAACACACGACGCTCATAGCATTGTCTCCTGCCACACTATTCCGCTTGAGCACGTACTGCACATCCGTCTGGGTCCACCACGCGCGGAACTCGTCAAACGAAATCCTGCCGTCGCGGTCCCCATCAAACTGCGCCATGTACGCGGCCATGCGTTCCGGTGTCGCAGCGACGCCCAACTCTTCCAGCAGCGTCTTGAACTCGGGCAGCTCGATAAAGTCACTGTGGTCGGCGTCGTAGCGATCGAATTTCGCGCGGAAATCGATCGCGCCGTCGTCGACGCTCGTCTCATTAGCCCACTCCTTGAGAATACGCGTCACGGCATCGCCCGTGGACGCACCCTTGCGCACCGCGGATGCCTTGGACCGCGCCTGGGTGGCCTCGTGGGACAGACACGCACGGGCGCTTGCCGCAGGCCACTTGAGCTTGAGACAGGTCGACGTGGACGCTGCCTCGACTAGCAGGGGCCCACTGGGGGTCTGCAAGAGCGTGTTCACGACCACAGCGTCGCTGTGGCGGCTCGCGCGGCCGTCGTCGTTGATTGCCTGCACACGGAACTGGTACGTGCTGCCGCTCGCGAGCCCGTGGACTGTGAATCGCGGTTGCTGGCCGCGGTAGATCTCGACGTACTCGCCCCTGGCTTCGTTTGTGCACTGCTTGAGAATGTACCGACACGACGAGATCTTGGCGGCGGTCTCACCCGCACTTGATCGCTTCTTGAGCTGAGTTTTGCTAGTCGCATCTGACTTTCTACTGAGGCTTTTTGAAGTCAAGGAACTGCTGGATCCGACCGAGCTTTCCACGTCGGTCTTCTCGTCCAGCATGCCATGGAAGAAGCGCATGAATTCGTCCCACGAGATGCTCTCGTTGTCGTCCGTCTCGATCGCGTCAAAAACACTGAGCACTGGGACAGTACCTCCCGCGCCCGCGGCTTTGCTGGCGGTAGCCACGTCGACGGGCGCCGTGGTCTGCTGCAGGAACGCAAGCAGCTTTGGCTTGCGGCGTTCAATCTCGTCCATGAACTCATCGCGGCTAATGCATCCATTCCCATCTTGGTCGGCCTCTTCAAACACTTGGCGTAGTTCTTTTAGCTGGCGACGGTAATAACTCGAACTCTCCCAGCCGAGCTGGATCGAGTGGGCCGTGACTTGGACCGCGAGGGGCGCCGGCGGCGTTGCGGGCGCGGTCACGAAGTAGGCAAACGTATACGGCCCCGCTCCAAAGCCGTTGAGCGCACGCACGCGAAAGCCGTACTTTGTATTGGGCGCGAGACCCGTGACAAGGTACTGATACCGTGGCTGGCCCTGGTTGTCCTTGTAGTCGCGCGGGTCCCTGTACAGCTCCCTGTACTCGTTCAGTCGAAAGGACGGCGTGCCTTCCGCACCGATGGTCTCGAGGATGTAGAACGCTGCCCCGTTGTTCCCACGCACGGGCGGTGGCTGCCATCGCAGCAGCAGCGAGGTCGTGGCGTCCATGATCTCGTCCTCTTCGTCCTCTTCGCCACCTTTGAAAAGCACGGGCGCATCGGGTGGCGTGCCCTCTGTCACGAGCTTTTGCAGCACGTGGTGCTCGCGCGTCTGCGCGCTCCACAGCTCGAGCTTCTTGAGAAACGGCGTAGCCTTGTCGTCGCTCCACTGCGCGTAGGCACACTGCCGTGGCGTGCACTTTCTCAGCTCGCGCATATCACACTCTGGCGCCGAGCAGCCCATGCGATCGCGGCGCTTAGCGTGAGCCGGCAGCTCGGCGCGCATGCGCGGGTCGCCGGGCTTGGTGTTGCCAATGACCAATTGGAACGCGTGGAGCATGCCACACTCGTGGCACACGGTCTCCCACATGCACACGTGCTGAAGCAGCACGTCCGTGTCGCCATGGCAGGGCGGTCTCTGGTCTCCGACGACCGCGAGGAACTCCTGCATGCTCACTTGCTGATTCCCGTCCGCGTCAAAGTACTCCATCAGCCGCTGGGTCTCTTCCGGCTGCAGCACAATGCCAAGGTCCAGCAAGAGCCGCGCAAACTCTCGCTTGTCGAGCTGTGCAAACTTGGCCATCTTGTCGTCGTCGCTCATGTCCTCGGGCAGGTCGTCATCCAGGCCGCGCGCGAGCAAGAGCTTGTGCTTCTTGTCGCAGTGTGCGAGAAACGCCTGCTTGTAGTTGACGCCCTTGCGATGCAAGAGCTTGAGAAACACGTCGCGGATCGCCGACGACGTGCAGTGCACATCACACGCGATTGGCGCGAAGCTCTCCCACATCGCGCGGCACGCGGCCGCCGAGGCAAAGCCGTCGCTCCAGCGGACCCAGTCGTCCAGCAGCGAGCGGTCCACGGCCTTGAGGGCCTTGCCCACTTGTTGCCACCGCACGCGAGCCGGTACCGAGTCGTCATCTTCAGGATTGTCATCTACTTCATACTGTTCCTGGTCATCCTTGGCACCCCCATTGCCACGCGGGATGGGGATGTGGCTCAGGTACTTTGCCGCCTTCTCCTTGAGCGCCTTGTGGGCAACCCATGCCGCGTACTTGTCTTTGCTCTGCGCCACACGCTGCGCCTCTTGCTCGCGCTTCTTCTTGAGCGCCGGGTTGTTTTCCCGTTCAAAGTAGTACCGGTCCTTGGAGAACGGGTTGTCGCCGTCGTCGTCGCCATTTGACCGACCTGAGTCAAAGTTGGCCTTGAGCACGTGGCCTTTCTTGAGCAGCAACTGCTTGCACTTCTCCAGGTCGCCGCCGCGCCCCTGGAAGCCTTCGTTCATGGCGTGAACGTACTTGAGGCCGCTGCCACGCATGAGTTCAACCGTGGAGGACGGCGCAGCGTGCGTCTTCTGTCGCACGACACCCTTACCATTGGAAAAGTCCATGCGCGGCGGCTTCCATGCCAACCCACTGGACTTCACCGACCCCGAGCCAGTCTTCTGCGTTGCGCCACCATCGTCCTCGGCGGGTAGCCGGATCCGCAGCCGATCCTTGCGCTTGACCCAGGCGTTGTGGGCCATGACGCCGCCATCAGCCTTTTCCTTTTGCTCGTCTCGCTTGGCGTCTTCGATCGCCTCGGCGTCCTGCTCCAGCCACAGCATGAGCCGCTTCACGCCCAGCGTGTTTAGCACCGACAGCTCATACTCCTCGGGCTGGCACTTGCGCTTGTCGCGGGGTGTCAGCAGGAACGCGTCCATTTTGAGCTGTAAATGCTCGACGACCTTGTGCTGCGCCTGCTGCCATGCGCGTTTACAGAGCGCGATAAAGAAGCCGTTCTGCCGCTTCTGGTCTGGCGTGAGCATGCGCCGCGCCGCGATCTTGGCCGTGTCGCCCTTCTGCGGCTTGGCGGCCTGGTGCCACTTGAGCGTCATGAAAGACGTCTTGGTCTCGTCGTCCACTTCCATCATCTGCCGCGTGCCACTGGAGAACGTGGCGGCCTCGGCTTCCGTGAGCGGCACGCGCGAGAACGTGTGGTGCTTCGTGGTCCACTTGACCCAGAGATCGCCGAGCGAACGGACCGGACACGAACACGGGCGCTGGAGCCGCGTGCCGTCGTCGCCCGCGAGCACACTGCACTGCGCCAGCACGGCCTGCGCCATGCGCAACGCCATGGTCGTGATCTTGGGCCCGCCGGGTACGAGCGGCTTGCCTTCTCCGGCCGTGACGATCCGCTCAGCGAGGTCCAGCATGGATGTGTGGGCACCGCCACTGTTCGTGGGGTGATATGGTGCCAGCGCTAGCGTCATCTTGTCGGTGATCTCGCCCGGCGTCGTGGCGATGCAGCGTCTACAGAGCGAGCATTTCTTGGCCGGACACTGGCACCGCGTGCGCTGCTTGGCCACGGAATGGCTCGGATTGCGGCACACACCCGCGCAGTCACACGCGTCCGTCTTGCCCGTCTTGAGGAGCACGTCCGTGGCCGCGAGCGAGACGGCGACGTCGAGCCACTGCGCGTCGTCGCTCGCGCGGTCCGTGGAGAGCGATGCAAGCGCGCGGGCTGCGCGCTCGTACTTGTCCTTGCGTGCGACCCAGACATTGAACTCGAGTTTCGCGGTCTTGCTGTCGCCTGGTTTGACCGCTTTGCCTGAGGCCCTGGTGGTCCCATGGTCGGTGGGGCTTTGTCGTGTCGACTTGGACTGAGCTTCTCGGTCAGCGTCGTGTTCTTGTTCGTCTTGGAAGGCGTTGGTCTCGTAGAGATCGTCAATGTCGTGGAGCGACGAGTGCGTCGGCGCGCGCATGCCCGTGGACTTCGAACCGAGCGAGTCGACAGCCATGTTTCTGGCTTCCGTAGAGATCCTTGTCGGTGCGTGGGGGAGCCCGACGGCCGCAACTGTGGGCAGGTGTTGTCGTATGAATGCCGTTCCACGAGATGCCTAATTGGGGAGTGGGCTCTGGAGCTTCTAAACTGAGCTGCTCGATGTGGGAAGCTACAACGACAACGTCAGAGAGATCTACCGGGAGAGCGAGAGCGAAGGAGTCCACATACTATATAAGCAAGAGACATTCATAGACATGCTTCAATTTCCTCTGCTCCTACCTCGTCCTCTCCCGCCGTTCGTTCGTTCGTTCGGCGTTGCTCGCATTTACACGTTGCTGGTACTTCACACACACACGCACAGTTCTAAAAGTCAAAAGGATTCAGTGATGCCATCGGCGCATTCGCCGGCTTGGGCGGCACTGGTGCTGCGTGTGCGTTGTTGGGAGGTGGAGCGGGGAACCCAAAGTCAAACGGGTTGGCCTGGACGGGCTGGGCTTGCTGCTGCTGCTGCATTTGCATGGCTGGCGGCGGTGGCGTAGGCGTCGAGATCGTGGCCTTGGCCGAGAAATCATCAAAGAAATCGAACGGATTTGCCGCTGTCTGGTTGTTGTTCTGGTTGTTTGAGAGAGGAGCGCTGGGGAAGGCTTGGGCGGGAGCGGCCGGCGTGGCAGCAGGTGCGGGTTGTGCAGAGAGATCTAGTGAGGGAGAACAGAAGCACACAGTGAGCAATGGTGCCAACACTGTCCACTTGAGAAATAGAGATGGTAGCGTACCGCCCCAGAGGTCGTCAAACGGGGATGCAGCAGGCTTGGCTGCGGGTGCCGCCTGCGCTGGCGCAGACGACTGCATGAGCAGATCACTGGACCCCCACAGATCCGCAACGGGTGGCGCGGCCACTGTAGAGGTTGTCGATCCATTCGTGGACGGCGGCTGCACCGGAGCATCTACAAGGGATCGAGATAGAGAAACCCAATTAGTCCACCGACCCACGCAACAAAAGACTGAGAACGATGGGCTACATACCGTCCCATAGATCGATGAGGTTCTTGGCAGGCGCACCACTGGGCTTGCTGACGGACGACCGCTGGCTCACAAAGCTCGCAAACGGATCGTCATCGTCAGTCTGATTGTTCACCGCGGGCTTAGAGTCGCCGCCGCCACCGACTCGGGCCCGCACGAAATCCCCAAAGCCGTCGTCGTCGTCTGTGTCATTGTCCTGCTGGTTGCTGGTGCCCGACGCCGCCCAGCCGCCCAGAGCTGCCTCCTTCTTCGCGCCATTCTGCTTCTTCTGGCTACTCGTCGTTGTCTTGCCGTGCTTCAGGTCGTCATAACGCGTGAGCGCCAAGTGGAGCGTGTCGTTGATCGAGAGGTACTTGCCGAGCTCTTCACTATCGCTATCGGCCGCAGCCTGGATCATGGTCTGCAGTCGCACGGCGAGCTCATGGGCCTGCGTCGCGAGCTCGACGATCACGCCCTTGTCGGCGGCCGACGCGCTGTCCTGCTCCTGCTCGGCCTCGCACAGCATGTCCTCAAACATCTCGGCCACATTCGTCGCGACGTGGTACACTTCCTTGGACGAGAGCTTGGCCAGCCCGGCGGCCGCGGCGCTGCTGGCCTTGCTCGACCCGGAGCGACTTGTCACGGCCTCGCGCGCGCGGCGCTGCGCCGCCGGACTCAGTCCACCTGCCGTGTTGATCAGCGGCGCCTTGGTCTTGTCAAACTTGGGGAACTTGACGCCCTTCTTACGGAGCTTTTCGTACGTGTAGATAAAGTACGGGAACTCAAACTTCTGGTTCATAAAGGTCTCGCCCCATGTCTGGATCAGCTCGAGCACGCGGCCTTCAATCTCCATGCTGTCGCGCCCGCGCTTGCACGAGTGCACCTTGTAGAGCGTCTCCATCTCGCTCATGAAGGCCTCGCTGCCGAGCTCCTTGTGCACAAACTTGTTGCAATTGTTCATGAGTGCCTCGCTCAGCGACAGCGCGAGCAGCACGACGCGCGGCGACGGATCGCCCAGCCGCAGGCGCAGGAATCGGATCGCTTCCTTCACGACGTGCTTGTTGCTCGTGTTGCTGATCGTGTCCACGACCTTCATGATGCGGTCGTAGTGCTCCGTCTTGTCAAACTCACTCGTGGCGACCGCAATAAGATCCGTGACGCTCTTGATGCGGTCCTGCTCGCTCTGCGTGTAGAGCACTTGGACCGACTTTTGCTGCACAAACTGGCCGAGCTGCGACGTGAGCGCGCGCTTGGACGGCATGCGGCGGCGCCACTCGGCCATCTTGGTCTCCATCGCGTCCATGGTGACAGTGGGGGGAAGGCGACGGGGAGGAGAATGAAGAAGGGGGAGGTGATCTCACACAGCGGACGCGGGAGAAGGCGCGGAAGGGCAGGGGAAGAGAGGGAAGGGAGGATGCGTGGGAGGGGGGAGGAGGCACGAGGACGAGCGAGTTGCCGTGGGCGATGCGTGTCGAGGAGGCAGCGTGACGTGTCAAAGCCTTTGGCGAGATGCGAGGAGGTCAGTCCAGTTGCCACGGGTCTGGGCTGCTTCGGAACCCCTGGGTTCTGATAAGTTCATGGGTGAGAAACAGATATACTAATATCTGTATAGAAGCAGGTTGAACGGGTAGGCTTTGAAGTAATATGGGTTTGGAATGGCGGGACCGTTTGGTCTGGAGGGGAGCCAGAGAGGCAGAGGGAGTCAAGTCGTGTGGTCCACATTGAATGATCCCGTTTAATACGATACTATATACCTATATCGTTTTAGAAGGGAACGTAGCTGCTGAGTTTTTTTTCCTCCGCGTGCTCCCATCACGAGCTGAGGCGGCGGATGATGCTGGTCACGCGCTCAAACGCCTTGGCGTCCGCGACCTTGCCGTCCAGAGCAGCGAGACAGATGGCAAAGGCCTGGACGGGGCTCAGTGGGTGGCTCAGATCCATCGTGAAGGTGTCCTTGTGGCACTCGCACTGCCTGTGCGGCCCCGGCGGCTGGCACGAGACGCGACCAAATTGCAGCACCATGTCGTCACCGTGGGCCTTCAATCGCAACGGCAATAGAGAACAACGTTAGTCTACTAGCCACGCATCAAGGGTCATCAGATACGCACATCGCTCTGCATCTGGAAGTTTTTGACGGAAGGCATGTTGACGCGGCCGTGAAAGTCGAGCACGTGGCCTCCGGACGCCGCGACATATTCCGGTCGCTTGTTGCGCAATAGCAGGGACGTGGCATCGAGTGTGGATTCAAAGACCTTGCGGGCAGCGTGGTCGTCGTGGCACGCCGTGTCTTTCCACTGAATCGATGGACTGCCGTTCTCGTGGACACTGGGAAGGCGGACGTTCAAACGCCCCGGCCCCATTTCATCGTACGCACACTCAATCAAGCCGAGGATCTTTCGCACACTCGTGTCGATCGCCGTCTTGGCGGGATTCAACCCGCCGTCGAAAAGGGTGTACGCCGAGCCGGACCAGTTGGCGCGAAGCTTGGCGACGACCAGTGCGGACCGCCGATCCACCGTCGTACGGTGGAGACTCAGCAAGTAGTTGGACGTCTTGCTCGAGCTGCGCTTCTGTGCGGTGAGTAAATGCTGTTTGCCGTCTTCGAGGAAGAGGCGATACAAGGGGTTAAATCGGTTCAAGCCGTGGTGGTCACGTTCAACGTAGCACTGAAAGAAAGGGAGAGGAGCAGAGACCGTGTCAGTCTCTGCGTCTATAGAAAGCCACATTCAACAACAATAGAAGCACACCCGAATACTCGATGCGCCTGATGGTGGCGCACGCGTCACAAAGCTGCGGAGATTGCCACTACGAGCATCGAGTGCTGGTCCATGCTGCGGGTGTGCAGCTTTCGCTTGGCCGTCAAAGGATTTGATATCGCGAGGACGCACTCGCGTTTCTTTGTCTTCATCAGACTCGTCGGCCGAGTCGTATTCGTCTTTGCGCTCGTCATCGAGACTGCGACTCTCTCGCCGCGATCGCGGCTGGCGGACGTCTGAGGGAAGCGGAACATGAAGATCATCGCGACAAGTTGGTGGCGGTCGGCTTGCTGTGGCTCGCTCTCCCCACTCATTTGCTTTTGCCTTCGCCTCTGCTTTGTGGGGTCGGGGTTCCGTCAAACCGTCGTGTTTGTCTTCGTCGCTGTCCATCTCAATCTCGGCCAGCATGCGGTCATACGTTGACGGCGCTTGCGTCGTGCCTGTCATCCTGAGACGCGACCTCCCGATGAAGAGTGAGGAGCTGTTCGTTGATGGCGAACACAACTGACTGGAGACTCGAGAAGAGGTTCTATTTTAGGTGCCGCCGAAAGAATACAGCCCCGTGTGGTGAAACATCTTCCCATCTTACGCCTGGTGGGTCTCAGAGATCTTTTCAAGGACTACTACAACCGTCTCGACGTTTGTTTGGTATTAGTTACTGTTATGAACCTGATAACCCTTTGGCAGGGGCCGAAGCCTCCTTACCGGAAAACAACCGTCTCGACGTATATCACCGTTCGCTTACAGAACGACCAGCTCGCCTACTATTCGGTCGATAATTGTGCGGAGACCTCGCCGTGCAGTCCGTAGCATGTGTGGTCTCACCAACCAGTACGGCAGCGTCACTCTGGCAGACCACTGCAGCCGAGTCTCACCATCAACACCTACCGTACCAACCCCTTTTCTTCTTTCTGCGTCCAAGGACCGGATACGAACACTCTGTATCGAACGGGGCCGACGGCTGACTTAGGTCCACGACACGAGCCGAGAGGCCAAGAACGCTCGGTCTTCGTACCGTTAAGTTTACACGAGTTTCATCGGATCCTACCATTCACATTTGGAGATGGGTTTCTCTTAGCTTGGCTTCGCTTAGTTTCACTGGTTGGACGCCCTGCTCCTTGAAGCGACACTTTTGGGGGCAACTTGATACCTTGATACAACATCATAAACAAGGCGACGCCCTCGCCCTCTCTCCATCCGTGTGGAGAATGTGGGGCGTGGCGTTCGGACTGCTGCTCATGACCACGGGCGTCGTGCTGATCGCAATCGGCTCGCGGTCGCTGGATGCCGCGCAGTCGCGGCGCACGGCGCTTCTCCAATCCGCGTTTGTGGCATCGCCGTCCAGCGCGCAGTTCGCGTCGTTCACGCAGTCCGGAGGCTTTGCGTATGCCATGGACGAGCCTGTGTACACACGTGTGTACCTCTGGAACCTCACGAACGGTGCACAGGTGCTCGCCGGCAGCGAGGCGCCCAAGGTGGTCCAGATCGGTCCGTATGTGTACGAGAAGAAGACCCGAAAAGTTAACGTCACGTTCCACACGGCGCTTCCGCCAACGACACAGGGCATCGAGGACGCGTCTCCGCTCAGTGACGGCTTTGCCTACGTGAGCTACGGTGTCGTGGCGTCGTACGCATTTGACGCTACGCGGTCCAACGGCTCCGAGACGGATCGCGTGGTCACGCTCAACGCGACGTACGCACGCACGCTCGCCAAGTACCGCACGCTCGGCTACTCGGAGCGACTGCTCGTCGCGCAGTACGCGCAGCAGCATCTCACAGAGTACGCAAGACATTTGCAAGAGGAGTTTATTGCCGACACCAAGCAGCGTGGGCTGCAGCACTTTCTCCCGCTGGCCCTCGAGACGGTGACGCGCGAGTCCGTAGCGCCAGCGATCCAGCGGCAGCGCGACCGCATCGACGCCGCCAGCATTCCAGCGAATCTGGTTCGCATGTATGCGGTGGCGCGCACTGAGGTGATCCCACAGGTGCTGCGTGATGTGAGAAAGGACATGACAGATCGCTTCCAGCCCGGCATTCTGCAGCGGCAGTTGGATCTCGCCGCGCGCCACGCTCTCCCACGAGTACTGTCCAACGCCTTCGAGCGGCTCAAGGTCGAGTCCGCGCCTGTGATGCTGCAGCGGCAGATGGAGCTACAGAAGTTGCGGCAGGTGCCCGTCACGCTCTCGTCACTCGCGACCAAGCTGTCGTCGCTGGCGTTCCCATACGTGATGGACGAGCTGTTTGCGCGCACGTGTCTCGAGGCCGTGCCCTTCGTACTGCGCACGATCAAGCTCGAGGTCATCGCGCGGGACACGGCGACGAACCAAAATCAGGCGGACACCGCGCAAAGCAACGTGGTCGAGGCCTGGCGGCTTCGCTCGTCTGTAGACCGCGTGGACTTTGATGCGTGGATCGATGACGCGCCGACCGGACAGCCACGCACGGGCTTCGAGCTGCGCCCTCCGACGGACGCGCTGCAGCTCAGTCAGGAAGTCGCCACGCTTCTCTTAGGCTCCAAGACGTCCAACAAACGCTTCTCCATTGTCGACTATGACGTGGCCAAGGCCGCGACGTACTCGCTCGATGTACCGACCGAGACGCCCGTGGGCTTTGCGATCTGGAAGCACGTGATCGCCATGAACGAAACCGCGATCGCGTACGTCATGGACGGCGTCAACAACGACGTCGCGAGGCCGAGTGACTACCTCACGCGGGACCAAGTGCTCTTTGTGCGCGACTATCTCATTCAATGGGCGAAACGCGATGTCGTGGCGCGCGACCGAGAACGGTTTTGGCGTACCAAGTTTGTGAAGCGAACGGCTCAGTCGGATTTCAATGAGCCGTCTGTCGATCTCGATATGGAAAAGACCGGGATCCAAACAGGCTACAACCTCCAGGCCTCAGGTGCGTCCACCAGTGGTGTCACGGCCGCCACCGCACAGCAACTGTGGAACGCCAAGGATGCGTTCTCCTTTACGAATGTGGAGGGGTTCACGCTTTGGTACAACGCCGCCGTTCTCTCGTCGGCGTCCGCCTCACAGGCGTTGACCGCTGGCGTTTCGGGCCTCACCAACGCACAACTGACTGAAATATTGACGTGGCTCAAGGCTTTGCTCAACGACGGCTTCGTGTGGCGACGGGCGCTGCGCCACTGGGCCGATGGGACGTGTCTCGATAGCTTGAAGCTGCCACGTCAGTCGTGTTTGCTCTACGATATCGAGCCCCACATTCCCGGCGTGCAAGCCGGGTTCGAAGTGAATGCCCAAGGCGACACTGTCATTGTTGTGCCACAGGCACTGCGGGAAGAACTGTGGGATAAATCCAAGCCTTCATCGTTTCTGTTTGCTGTGCAAGCCGCCGACGCATCGACAGGATTCGGGAAATGGATGCAGGCAGTACGAGTCGATGACGCGGCTGAGATAGTCAAGGTCCTTTCCACAACTTATCCAACGTTTGGATCCGTGGGGGCGGCTGCAATTGTCCAGTGGATCCGCCGGTGGTCTTCAAACCCACTACACATACTCAATATCCAGAACTGGTGGCGAACTGCCACGTGTTGGCCACGGGAGCAGTTGGCCAAGTCTGCAATCACCACGGTAACCACAGCTGCACTGTCGGCGTGCACCCCGTCGTACAAGGAAGATGAAGTGTCCATTCAAGCGCTTGTAGCTGGAGCTCCACAGTCGCCTTTCGCCACGACACAGCGCGTGCTCCAGGTTCAAGACGTTCAGTGCGATTATGTTGCCACGACGTCCAAGTATACGAAAACAGGTTCTTCCTACCAGATCACAGTCAAGGAATACTCGTGCGAGGCCTTTTCCACCGAGGTATCCGACGACCACGGCGTCAGTGACTTCAAAACGGGGTTCGAACTCGCGCCGCTGCTCCTGCCCGCTGACGCTGCGCTGAGACCATCACTGGCGGTTACATCCGCCTTGTGGAACCCATCAAACGCATTCTCTTTTCTTCACCAAGACGGGTACAAACAGTGGGTCTTTGACTATACCAAGAGCACTGTGGCTGTCCGTACAGCGTTGATCGACGCTATCAACTCTCAGCTCTCAGCGGCGTGTGCCAAGCTCAGTGGCGCGGGTGTTCGATCAGGTATATTCAATGTGACGCTCTATGGAACAGACGCAAATTGCGGCGCCGTCACGACTGACCAAGTCGTGACGCTGCAAAAGTGGATCAGTGCGATTGCCAAGTCGGCGTGGATCGAGAGCGCATTACTGGACCAGTGGCGACGAGGGGATTTCGCTGTCGGGGTCGATATCGAGCCTTATCGACCAGGGAAACAGTCTGGGTGGGAACTCTCCACGGGCTGCGCCTGCTCGCTGACGTCCGTGCAAGGAACCAAGTACGATTTGCCGCGTGCAGCGCTCAGTGTATGGCAGGCTGACACGCATAAGGCGTCCTTTCTCACGACCAAGGGCTACGCGCTGTGGGCCGATGTGATGGATGCGGTCCTAGGCGGCGATGCGAATGAGATCACGACTCGAAAGCAACTACTCGCAACGGCGTGTGGCCTGGGGGCGTGGACCCCATGGCTGGACCGTGTGGTGGCGTGGCTAGATGCGTGGACACGGAACGAGCATCTTTTGCGGGACGTGTTGGGCCACTGGCTACACGGTACGTGCCCGACGCCGTCATCTCTTGCTGCCGTCCGAGTCGTATCCGAGCCGGCACCAGTATCAACCGTGCAATCGAGCTGTCCGCCGGCTAAGCAGCGCTACCAAAGCACGCTCAGTGATACGCTCGACAGTCTCCTCCAGACCGCATCACGTCCGCTCTTTGCTCAGTTCTTCGACCCGGAGGTCGTCGACAAAGCTGCGCTCGTGCAGCCCACGAAAGAACTCCAAGAGACCGAGACCATCATCAGCTGCGACTATGCGGCAGCCGACAGAGTGACCGTGTCGACACAAACGCGCGTCCGAGTCAAGAACTTCCCGTCGTGCAATTTTCTGAGTGTGCTGTCCGACGGCACCACGGCCGCTGTGCCGATCGTCCGGCAGGAAACCCACTTTGAGATGAACCGCACGAGTGAGGCCGCGTACATCTCGATGGACGTAGCGCTTGCCCTGTGGCAGAACAGTACTGCCACGGACTGGGCATTCACGAGCGTCAATGTCTTTCTAACCAAGTGGCAGCGTGCCATCGATCGGAGTGATGCATTGAATACCCTCGCGACTAGTCTCAATGCGGCGATCGTCTCCACCAGGCCGAGTGTGTTACAGGACGTGGCTCAGTACCTCAAGATGTGGCAGACAAGTTCCGACAGCGTCCAAGAGATTGGCAAACTGTGGCTCCGTAGTGCCGCACCGTATTACGATCTGGACATAAAGCTTGATGGCTCACAAGGAGGCTTTGAGCTGTACCCATCGACGGGCTGGCAGACGAGATTTGACGCAGCCGCGTCAGTCGGTGCACTGCCGTCGCTGAGCCAGGCGCAGCTTCTGTGGGACGCCACGAATGACTACTCATTTCTCAACACGAATGTCAATCTCGTAGGCGGTCTACCGATCGGCTTTCGCGCCTGGCGAGAAATGTACGACGGAGTCGACTACAGCTCCGAACGACTTGTTAGGAAGTACCCGGAGGTGGCCGTGCTCGAGCAGGACGGGGCCATGACGTACCGGCTCAGCAGCGCCTTTCGAACGGCGTTGCTGGCGTTGATAGCCAGCGCCACTAAACTGAGCAGCGACCAGATCCGGGCAATCGCCGCGTGGCTCATGGTTTGGTCGGAAAATGTCGTTCTCCGCGACTACGTGTTGGAGTCCTGGGCGACTGGGCTCACGCCACGGGGTGAGGAAGGTGCAATAGTGGACTTGTCACTGTACATACCGACTCGATTCGATCTCCAGCAGCTAGTTCGCTCAGCGATTCCAGCGGATAAACTAACGGTGACCGGCAAAGCGACCGTGTTAAATAGCCTCCCGAAAGCTGTGCGTCGCAAGCTGTGGGACGTGGCCACGACGGGCTCGCTGCTCAACCCCGTCTCGCGCGACCTGTGGTGCCTACTGGAGCTGCCCACGCTCGGTGTGTGCCCGCACGTACTGGATGAGATTGGCCTTGTCAACGACACGAGCTTCATGATGTTTACAAGCATCGTCCAGCCTGTGGTCCAAGATGTCGAAACCATCACACGCGGCTCCAACCTCACTGCGCTCGCGCTCCAGTACTTTGTACGGCAGTTTGGAATGACCGAAGACCAAACACTGGCGATTGCCAGTTGGTGGAGGTCGGTACCCACTACGTCATCTTTCTTCCAGGCACTTCAAGCGCAACGATGGCAGTTGGCCACCGACTCGCTCGCTTCTCAGGACGCCCTATGGTTTGGCTTTGGACTGGCGACAGTGTTCGTCCCCAGCAATGGCCGACTGAGTAGACGCGCGACACCGAGTGATTTGCTTCCGAATCCTATGCTCGTCAACTGCAAGGTCTCGCTGGATCTCGTGATCGTCTTGTGGCGGCAGACGAACCCAAGCTCGTTTCTGCACGAAACAGGATGGAAGCCGTGGCTTGTATTTGCAGAGCAGAAAGCGCCGCGGAGTACGACGGCGTTTCTCAAGTCCATTTCCGATGCCGACACGATTGTTAAGACCATTGTCGGTGGCATAACAACTGCGTCGGCGAGCTGCACGGTGGAAGCTATTGCCGATTGGCTGCTCTCGTGGGGACGGCATCCGCTCACGCGGCAGTTTGTCGAGAGTCTGTGGTTCCGGTCGTCGTCCTCTACCGGAAGCCGAGTGAATCCGAGTGCTTTGGTCCAGGCATGGCCCCTCGACAGTGGTGTCTCGGTAGCGCCTCGTTCCGCCGCCGTTCTTCGGCTCCACGCACGACTCGCTGAGCTTGTATTCGACTCGAACGAGTCCATTGCCTTGACGAATCTCACGATGGGGTTCTCAGTCTGGAGAGCCCTTCTAACAGACTGCACCTCCACAAACACGGTCTCTTTCAAGTGCACAGCATCGCGCCGTGCCGAGCAAAGCCAGCAAGTCTCAAAGGAAGCCGCGGCACTCGGCTTGCTCAGTCAGAGCCTCGTGAGCCGTGTCCAGGTAATCGATTCAAGCCTCAACGTAACGAGAGACAGTGTCGAGTACGCGATCCGCACGGTCATCGTGCCGTGGCTTTTATACTGGCTCGATCACGAACTGCTGCTTCGCTTTGTGTTGACCCAAGCCAGTAAAGTCGATCCATCGCTGCAAGGCCAGACAGGAATACTGACATACGGGGATTTCCCAGCGATCCAGTTCACGAGTGCGACGTTCTCCAAAGTCTCCTATAATCTGCCCAAGGATATGACCGACATTGACACGCTGTACACAGAGCACGTCGGTGTCCCCTCCGAGCGTCTCACGGTGCCACGACTGATCTTTGATCCCGTCAACGGTAGTGTCGTTGGCCAGATCGTCAGTGGACTCGCCGGCTTTCCGGAATTGGGGTCGTTTTGCGCTTGGAAGGCGTACGACCGCGTGTACGCGTATGACACGGCCACAGCCTGCTCGCTTGGCTCAGCGTACACCATGCTCCTCCCAGAAGCCAAGGCGATACTTAGCACGCTTACGGATACTATCGACTGGGTATCGCTCGACGGCAGCCTTCGTATCAAGCGAGCGGCCTTACTGCTCGACGCATTCTTGGCGCAACCATTCCAAGCGATGCGGGACTGCTCGTTTGCCATGACAAATCTCGCCATAGCCTATGCGTTTCCGGCGGCGACAGCGCAGGGCGCCTGTAGATCCTCGCCGGACGGCGTGGTGTTGGATCTACCACTATTGTCTACGATGGGGCTCACGTCGTCGCTGACGAGAACGCAGGATTTCCAGGTGTTTCTCAAGTACATTGCGTCGAAGTTCGTGTACGAGCCGAGCGTGCTTGGGCTCTCGGCTCGCGCCTTGACTGCAAGTGACCTTAGCCAGCCTTCGGCTCCGCTGGGCTCGTGGGCTTTGTACCCAATCGGTGGATACCTCGCCGTGCAGTCTGTAGCGGACGTGGTCTCACCGAACAGGACGGCAAGGTCTCTATGGCAAACCAGCGCAGCCACCCCTTTATCGGACCCCACTGTCAACACGTATCTCGTGCCATCGCGCAGCGATCCCTCACTTCTTTCCACGAGCAAGGACCGTGTACTTGGTGAGCTGGTGGCGATCAACGGATCGACGAGGGCACTGATCTTGGGCGCCTCGTTCCGTCTCAGCCTCGGCCATTTCACAGACGGGTCCCAGTTCGTGACCAGTGTGCTAGCTAGTCGCCATGACCCAATGTTCCCACCGCCAAAGCTTCGGTTCTATTGGGAGTACGCCCAACGGATCTTGCAGCTCAGCTACGTCAAGAATGTCACGCGTTTTGGGATTCCGCTTCTGCGGTTCACAGTTGAAAACTGGCAGGAGCCTACTAATCTCCCGTCGGGGCTGGATGCCGCTGCGAGAACCGACGGCAAGGCACCATTATACAGTGTGAACGTGAGTACGCTCTTTGACGACTTGCCGCTCGTTCTATCGGCTGGGCCGTCGACGCCAACGACGGGCTCACTTGAGCAGGCCCGAGAAACAGCCATTGACATCGATCCCGTCACGGGGGCTGTGTACCATCGACGCCTTGCATGGCAACTGACGAGTCGAATCTCCGCTTCCGAGAGCACCCGTGATGTCTGGCATGAGCATCTTCAGGCTGGATGGCTGCCCGTGGCCTGGGTACGCGAACAGCAGAGTGTGTCGCCCTCCAAGGCACTGGAGTTTGTCTCCACGACAGTCAAACCGGGACCATTCGCGGTGGAGAAGCTGGCAATATGGGGTGTGGTCGGTGGTAGTGCCTACGTCGTGGTGGGCGTCATCGTGAGCGTTGTCTACGCGAGGCGCGCGAGAATGATGCGGCTCCGCAGGCAGCAAAGCGTGATGCCCGCTGGATCTCTTCCGAGCACGAGCGGACTGGCCAAGCCGCCAGTGGGGTCGATCGCCGCGGACGCCACAAGTAATACTATAAACAAGCAAGTAGACTCGACCTCCGACGTCGGCTTTGACGCCTCAGGACTTGTGACTGTCCACACATCGCCACGAGCCCGCAAGCGAACGGTGACACGCGTCGAGACCATTGCAGAAGACCGTGAAGAGACCCCGGAGATCCGCCAGGCATGAGACGGGGAAATAGATATTTGGGGGGATGGAAACTAAGCGAGGCTAGACTTTGAGCCAAGCCACACTAAGCTAATCCTGTGACGCGGCGCCAATTCGTCGCCGATGATTTGATGCTACAAGTACCTTCCGACGTGGAAGGTGCGACGACGACGGAAGTCCTAGCGCCAACACCGCGGCAGACAAGCCTTCCAGAAAGTCAGGTCGGACCCCAATCAAAGCGCTGTAGCGTTGCGAACGGTATGGAATGCCACTGTGAGTTCTTGTGGCCTCGAACTGGTGTTTGGTTGGTCTTGAGCCGGGACCCCACCTCTTGATTGAGCGTTGCCACAGTTCGTGGACTCGCTGATCATCCTGGGACCCCCTCCGTATTCTCGATACATTCATCACTGTGCGTCCCAGCGGTTTTGGTGGAGGAGCGAGTACAATAACGTTCGGTGTACATGTAGTTTGAGAGAACACAATCAACTGGGCCACAATCGACTTCGTCAGAGCAGCTTGCCCAAGGTACAGGCTGATTGCCGGTTCATCTTGGGTGCACAAGGGAGTAATCACGGCTCCCGTCGCAAGTTTCCAGTCGCCGGCAGCTCAAAGGAACAGTAAGAAGATCTCGTGGTCGTAGATTAGAGATTACATACCAAACCTATGGCTGCAGCTTACGCCTGGAGCCTGCCGTAGATGATGGCTCTCGTTGGGGTGTCATCCTGGGTGGCAGAAGGAGCGGAGGGCGTGAGCTGACGTTCAGGTCCTGACAGACAAACTCATTCATGAGCTACTCGGCAGCTGCAAGCCCTTCACTCTGCCATCAAATCTCACAGGTCACTTCGCTAGTCAATCCAGTTTCACAGGCAATGGGTTCACGTACTTCAACTTGTTGATTTGATGTTTGCATCGGCTCTTGTATAGAGCAGAGATTATGATACGATTGTTCTTGTAGAGAGGGTACGTTGCCCTGAGGTGCACCCACCTCCAATTTTCAGTCTGGAGCCAGAGACACGTGGAAGGGGAGCCCACGAGGAGAGCTTCTTCAGCTCTCCTCACGAGAGCCGAAGGGCGACGGAGGAGGGTCTCCTCCGCTCCCTTTTCTTCTCGATCTTGGCTCGCCTTGCAGTGCTCACTTTCCAAAAGACTTCGTCTCCGAAACCGACCACCTCCACCACCCCAAGCTTCCCTCCTTCCACCATGGCTGACCAGGAACTCGCCCAGCTCAAGCAGCACATCGCCGACGGCGTCGAGAAGACCAACACGTACTTGGCCTCGCTCCAGGGCAAGCTCGAGGACTTTGACAAGGAGAACAAGCTCAGCGAGACGGCGTCGTCGTACCTGCAGGCGGGCATCGACCAGGCCAAGGCGTCTGCCGCGGAGCTCAAGAGCTTTGGCGAGAAGATCCAGGAGGGCGCCGCGGATGCCTCGGAGGACTTTGTCAAGTCGGCCAAGAGCGCGCTTGAGAGTGCCGAGAAGTCGATTGCCAGCGTCAAGGACAAGGCCGCCGAATTCGATGACAAGATCGTTAAGCAGGCGACGGAAAGTGCCGCGGACGCCAAGTCCTCGCTTGCGGACCTTGTCGAGTCGGCGCGCGAGCACGCGACCGCGGGCTTTGCCCTGATCTCCGAGACCCTTGCCGGTCTCCAGGCCAAGATTGCCGCCGGTGCATCGAACGCCGCCGAGACTGTGCAGGATGCGGCCGAGGCCGCCGTCGAGAAGGCCAAGGATGCCGGTGAGGTCGTCGCCGACAAGGCCAAGGACGCCGGTGAGGCCGTGAAGGAGGCCGCTGGTGACGCCGCCGAGAAGGCCAAGGACGCTGGCGAGGCGACCAGCAGCGCCGGTTCAGATCTGATCCACAAGGCTGGCGACCTCGTGCACCAGGGCGTCGAGTACGTGTCGGAGCTGATCCACGGCAAGCCGGCCGCCGACAAGGCGTAAGCACTTTTACTCCAGTTTTCCAGATCATGGCACGCACTATGATTTCCTTCACTAGTTGCATTTCCTAATAACGAGCAGAAGAATAATATGGGTCGTGTGAAGACTCTCCATTCCATCGCACTGGGAGTTGAGTCTCTGTTTCCTGCAACTCGGGAAACGTCAGTGACGCCAGACCTGGTACAGTAGTAATACCTGTACCAGGGCACTACTACGAGTAACGTTGAAGAGGCCGACTTCATCCGTTGCAAGAGATTCTTGATGGGCGACGAGAATTTGGAATGTTCGATCTCTCAGCAGCTCTATCTCATGTCGCAGATTTGTTAGACTTCCTATTTGTATTTGCTCTTATAGAGGTGAAACAGAAGACATTGTTCACTTATCGAGATGTATCCAGCTTCAAATAGAGCGCATGCTCTGTGTCTGTGACAAGGGGGGGAGATCGAGTCCCCCAGGAAGCGCGCCTCGCTGATCCGATGAAGAAGGAGCTCGTACGGAAGCTCACTTTGCCATAAGCTCCCACGCCCATAAGCTCACCACTTCACCAAGCCAGCCTCGCTACAGCCCACTCATGTCGACATCCATGGACCAGCAGATTGAGCAGCTCAAGAAGCAGATCGCCGACGGCACCGAACACACCACGTCATACTTGGCGTCGCTGCAGGGCAGCATCGCCGACTACGATAAGGAGCACAAGCTCTCGGAGACGGCGTCTGTGTACCTCCAGGCCGGTATTGACCAGGCTAACTCGTCCGTGAACGAGCTCAAGGACTTTGGCGCGCGCTTCCAGGACAGCACCAAGGAAGTGTCGGACGAGCTGCTCACGGCGGGCAAGACAGCGCTCGCAAATGTACAGTCGTCTCTCGACAGCATCAAGACCAAGGCGATTGAGTTCGACCAGAAGTCCCGCGACACCGCAAGCGCAGAAGCGGCGAATGCCAAGTCGTCGCTCGAGTCGCTCGTGGACGCCGCGCGTGACCAGGGCAACAGCTTCTTTGAGAGCATCTCCAAGTCCTTCGAAAGTCTCCAATCGCAGATTTCGGAGGCCGCTACAGCGGCGAGTGACGCTACAACGAGTGCTACGCAGACCACGACCGAGAAGGTGGCCGAGACGGACAAGCAGGTGACCGGTGGCGTCGGCGCCGACCTCTACAACAAAGGAGCCGCGCTCGTGAGCCAGGGCGTCGAGTATGTCACGAGCGCGTTCCAGAGCAAGCCCGCGGACAAGACCACGGCCGACAAGCCGTAAGCACAGGCAGTTGCCGCAGTGCATGTCTTTTTCCCCCTCGTGTATCCATTCATCTCCTCGTGTCTGCGACATGTGCCATGAGCGGCTTCCCTCTATCTTTCGATGCTATCAATATATTCTCACAGGCTCCGCGGGGCGTCACACTTTGCATTTGGATCCAGGGCACTTGATTTTTGTATGTGCTCTTGTATAGGGTTATCCATTCAATTGCTCTTATAGAAATCCAAGAGCTCCGAAAGAGAGAGAGAGCGAACCCAGACAAGCACGTCCATCATCACCGCCCATCCATCTTCCTTCCTGCACGCTGCGTTGGGACTCCATTCCCCAACAAGCCTCCACCGCTCCACACCTACCACTACCACCACACTACTCTATCTCCACCATGTCGGCCTCGGAACAAGAGATCACGCAGCTCAAGGAGCACATTGCTGAGGGCGCCGAGCAGACCAAGTCGTACTTGGCGTCGCTGCAAGCCAAGCTCGGCGAGTACGACGAGCACTACAAGCTCACGGAGACGGCGTCGTCGTATCTGCAGGCCGGCATTGACCGCGCGCACTCGTCGGTCGACGAGCTCAAGGCCCTGGGTGCGACGCTGTCGCACTCGACCAAGGAAACGTCGGACGCGTGGGTGGTCTCGGCCAAGGCCTCGCTCGCCAAGGTGCAGACGTCGCTTGAGGACCTCAAGCTCAAGGCCAGCGACTATGACCAGCGCGCCAAGACGGCGCTCACGACGACCGTGTCCTCGACCAGCGGCGCGATTGGAACCTCGATCGAGCACATTGTGACGTCGACGCGCCAGACGGCCATGAGCGGCATTGCGCAGATCTCGGCCACGATCGAAAGCATCCAGACGTCGATTACCGAGAGCGCGACGGCCGCCGGCGCGAGCGCGTTTGCGTTCACGGGATCGGTCATTAAAAAGGCCGAAGAAGTCGACGAGAAGCTCGGCCTGAGCGGCACGGTCACGAACGCGGCCACACTTGTCACGGGCAAGGTCACGGAGCTCGACAAGCAGTATGGCGTCTCGGAAAAGGCCGTGGCGGTCGACGAGAAGGTGAGCGGCGGGCTCGGCGTGAGCCTGCTCGGCAAGGGCGCCGACCTCATGCACCAGGGCGTCGACTACTTGACCAGCACGATCCAAAGCGCCAAGGCCGCGGCCGAGAAGAAGGAGTAAGGCCGGGAAGTCATTTTCAGGCTTGACCCGACTGAATAGGAAAAGAACCTTCGATGTTGCGCGCCGTCTCTCTTTGCTGTATATGGGACAGTTTGGATTCTCCTTCCGCCCGGTCGCATCTCAGGCAGGAAGGGAAGAGCACCCCAACGGTGGTGTTCTTGCACTTGTTTTTCCCATAGAAAAAGCGTCTCTAATGGAAGGTCTGTGGGACGAGGTTCGGGTTCCTCCCATACTGGGCCCCATAGACACCTCGCGATCGTGCCGTTGGAGAACCTGGCCATCCTGTCCAAGGCAGCAGCAATCGCTTGGCTCACTTGCGAAATCGCAGCCTGCTTCACACATTCGCATTCTCCAACTTCCCCCCCCCCAGTCTACAACAGCATCCCACTGAGAAGCCATGACGGACGTGCACCAGCAACTCGACCACCTCAAGCACCAGATCGACACTGGCGCCGAGGAGACCAAGCTCTACCTCGACAAGCTCAAGAAGAAGGTCGAAGAGTACGACGCCGAGTACAAGCTCTCAGAGACGGCGTCGTCGTACTTGCAGTCGGGCATTGACACGGCCAGCTCGTCGGTCGACGAGCTCAAGCATATTGGCTCGCAACTCCACAAGCAGTCCAAGTCGGCGTCCGACGAGACGATTCAGACGGCCCAGCACGCGCTCGGCAAGGTCAAGGACTCGCTCGATGGACTCCAGCACAAGGCCCGTGAGTACGACCGCAAGTTTGCTTCGAGCAGCTCGACCGGCGGCAGCGTGTCTGCGGGCATTGAGACGGTCGTGAACACGGCGCGCCAGCGCACGACCGACGCCATTGAGATGGCCAACGAGCAGGCCATGCGGGTCATGGAGCTGGTCCAGAACGTCGCTGGTAGTGCCGCCCACGGCGCCAAGCAGGCGGCCAGCAGTGCCGCCAGTACAGCGCAGCACGCGACCAGCGGGGTGACCCACACGGCCAAGGTCGCGACCGGCGAGGCCGTCAAGGCCGCTGAGATGGTCGATGAGAAGCTCGGCGTCACGCCCAAGGTCACGAGTGCGGTCACGGGTGTCACGGAGAAGGTCAAGAACTTGGACAAGCGCATGCACGTGACCGAGACGGCCGTCAAGATTGACTCGAAGATTACCGGTGGCTTGGCCACGAACCTGGTGCACAAGGGTGTCGAGATGGTCCAGGAATCGATCGAGTACGTGACGGAGACGCTCCAGCAGGCCAAGCTCGCGGCCAACAAGTCACCGACGGCTCAAATGGCGGAAGAGCGCGTATCTGGGGCGGCCCAGCAAGTGTCGGATACGACGGGTATGGTCCAAGACAAGGCGATGCAGGCCAAGGACACAGCCATGGGAATGGCGGGTCAAGCGAAGGACACGGCTATGGGCATGGCGAGTCAGGCTGGTGACATGGCGTCGGAGCGTATGCAGCAGACCAAGGAAGGTGCGCAGCACGTGGCAGGCCAGACCATGCAGAAGGGCCAGCAGATGAAGGAAGGTGCCAAGGATATGGGGTCGCAGGCCATGGAACAAGGCCAACAGATGAAGGAAGGACTCACGGAGAAGGGCTCCCAGGCGATGGAAGGCGCCAAGAACATGGGCTCGCAAGCCATGGAGCAAGGTCAGCAGATGAAGGAAGGTGCCAAGGAGAAGGGATCTCAGGCCATGGAAGGCGCAAAGCAAATGGGCTCGCAGGGCATGCAGAAGGGTCAGCAGATGAAGGAAGGCGCCAAGGAAAAGGGGTCGCAGGCCGTGGAAAGTGCCAAGGATAAGGGCACGCAGATGAAGGAAGGTGCCAAGGAAAAAGGGTCGCAGATGAAGGAAGGGGCCAAGGAGATGACGGGTGGAAGCAGCAGCAGCAGCAGCTCATCGTCGAGCAGTGGTGGCGGCATGATGGAGTCGGCCAAGGAGCGTGCCACGGAACTCGGCACGGCTGCCAAGGAAGCGACATTGGGCATGTCGTCGGGCGAGTCGGCGACCGACGTGCGCCACAAGCAGCAACGCCAACAGCAGCAGCAGTCGGAATCGGCGGGGGACGAAGGGCTCACGCACCAAGTCGCCGAGAGTGCCAAGCACACGGCCGAGCAGGCCAAGGACAAGATGGCGGACGTCATGTCGCGTCAGAAGGCCGTGATGAAGGACTCGACCAAGGCGTAAACGCGGCGGGCGGCTACGTTGTAACGACGCGCGAAGCAGTGTCTCGTGCCGCAGCGTGGGCAACCGTCGTGAGCTTCTACACTTTGCTGGGTGTGTTGTCGCTGCTGCCGTTCCTCTTTTGGATTTGGTACTGCCTGCGTTTCTTCCCTTTTGCATGATGAGACTTCGACCCATTGATTCGTTAATGTTCTAAAACCCCATAAAAATGCAATTACATATATCGAACCGTCGTCTCTACCTCTTTTACACGACCATACTCCTCTTCAATTCTCATCTTCCCCATCAAAATCGCTGACAATCTCTTCCTCCATCTCGCTGTCGCCGCCCATGCCGCCGGCGTTAAACAGGATCTGACACACGCGCTCGTCGATCATCCAGTCGTCCTCGTACATGGGCAGCGACAAGAAGAAGCCGACCACGTCTGCGGGGTCAAGCTCCTCATCGTCTTCGACTTGGAGCCATTCAAGCAGCGTGTCGAACACGGTCTCATGGAAGTCAAACGACCGGATCTGCTCGCCAAACTCGTCCTTCTGCTGCTCGCCGTCATCGCCCTCCTCGTCATTGGAGGGCACTTCTTCCTCCTCTCCCTCCGCCTCCTTCTTACTCTCCTCCTTGGGATTACCACCTCCATCTCTATCTCCTCCTTCATCGTCATCCGAGTCCTCGTCGTGGTCCTCTTCGTAAAAGCTGCGCGGGTACGCCGAGTCACTGGCGAGTTCGTACTGCACGAGGGACTTCCGCTCGGCGTCCGCGCCGACGCCCAGAGCCACAACGTACTTCACGATCGTCTCACCGTCTTCATGATCCGCCGTGCGTGTGAACGTGTAGTCCATGAACAATGGCGCCTCGACGCGTGCACGGCGCTTGCCCGTCTTTTGCTTCTTGTTCTTCGAGGCCTTGCTCTCTTCGGCCGGCAGCGACCAGCGCACGGTCGCGCGCATCTCGACATTGCGGTGGCGGTCGTACTCGCAGCTGTACTGCTCGACCACGAGTGCGCCGTGGAGCCGCGCAAACACAGTAGACGCTGTCGTCACGTTCTCGATCAGTTCCTTGGTCACGGGGTGCTGCGCGAGCCGCTGCTTGATGCGCTCGCTCTCGAACGCGAGCTTGGCGTGGGCCGCCAGTCCGCGCAGCACGTCGAGCCGCAGCGCCACGTCATTCTCCTCAAAGTGCGTCACCACGCGCTCAATCGCGGCGTCGATCTCGCGCGCGTACGAGCTGAACCGCCGGTCGTCTCCCGCCATGGTCGCCAACGTCGAGTGGCCACTCAAAATCGAGCAGGTCAAAATGGGTGCAAAGTGTCGAGAATAGGTAAATATCGACACATAACTGTCGAAAGTAGAGGATTTTCGACAGATGGATGAGAATGGCACCTTCCATTTGGGGAACAACATGGATGAGTTAGCGCGCGTCCCGCCGTCGCTCCACGTTGCTTTTCTCGACTATACGGACGCTTCGAAAGATGGTAATGGGCTCGTTGGATTGCATTTGGAATGTGCTATCGATGCGTGGGTCCAGAGCCTGCGAGGCGCATTCTACAGCCCGCAAAAGCCAGTGAAAGGCGAGGCCTCGATCAGCAAGTTTCTCCAGCTCGAGCGGGCATTGCTGGACGCAATCGAGGCGATTCCAGCTCGCTCCGAGGAGTTTTTCTGGTCGTTTATGGTCCACTTCATCATTGCGCTCGCGAGAGAACCGATCGCCGATCCAGTTGTCTCCACCATGCCGCAGGAAATGCCGCGGAATCAACCCACGTCGCCGACGTCGACAGCATCGACTACCGAGCCAACGCACAAGCGCAAAGCGAAACCCGTACGCGTGCGGACACAACCAAACGCGCCCATTGCATTTGTCGTTGTTGGCGCGTTGAAAAGGCTCATTTCCAGCCCAGAAAACGACCATTTACGGGCCATTTGCCATCGCGTTGGTCGCGAAAACGCTGTTTTACGAGCGTTCTGCGAGACCCAACTGGATCCAGCGACGCGCACCATTGACAGCAAGCTGCTGGTCGAAGTGTTGGAACTGTTCCAGTGTGAGTTTGTTAAGACGGAGGCCATCCAGTCGCTGCTTCAGAATCTGCTCGACACGAAGCAGCACTCGTCTTTGATCCGTCTTCTGCTGACGTTCCAGTCGCGTGTGGACTGGGATTTCGCCGCCATCATGCGCGTCATGATCCAGTCTAAAGATTGGGGATCCGCCGAGCTCATCGCCAAGACGTTCGAGACCGATGCGCGCCAGAATGGTCGGTATTAATACTTTTACTACTATCTGTTGGGGGCTCATGCAGTGCTTTTACTATTCCAGTACTTGCCAAGACGCTCGTGGACGAAGCCATCAATGTGCAAGACTTCAAACGGGTACCGTATGGAGGCTGCTTCGTTTTCCTTGTCTCCAGCGATATATCTCACCATGTGCGGCTCGTCTCAGGCCCACCGCATTGTGTACAACTTCGGCATCCAGCACGAGTTCCCCGACATTGAACAGCTCTACAGTCGCGACGCGCTGCTCAAGCTCATCGACAAGCAAAAGTGGACGATCGCACTGTCGTACGTCGGTAGCGACGCGACGCTCCAGTCGGTACTGCTCGCGCATCTGCTTGCGTCCCGCGAGTGGCGACTCGCGACGTCCCTGGCGCGAGATCGCATGGGCATGGACGACTTTGATGCGGAGAAGGAAGCAGCGCGTGTCGTGGACGACCAGACCAACAAGGACCATTCCTCGTCGCTCTCCAGCTTAACCATCAATGGGTACCTGGAACTGCCGCTCACAGACGTTGGTGACATTGTGTTCTGCGAGACGGAAGAGTCGATTCGCCTTGCGGCCGCCCACTTCTTTAACGGAACTCCCCTGTTAGTGGGGCTGGACGTCGAGTGGCGTCCCACCAGCACCAAGATTGCGAGTCACACGGGCGTGCTGACGACCACGGCGGTCGCGAGCATTCTGCAGATCGCATCGGCGACCAAAGTCTTTCTCATCGACTTGCTCGCTCTTCACGTAGGATGGACCTCTCGTCTGTGACATAAAGCGACCCTTATGAGAGTGATGCTGACTGACTGGATCCTGATGGTGCCTAGGATAATGACTATTTGTTTGACGACTTTTTGTTGCCACTCTTCACCGAGGACGCGTTCGTCAAAGTTGGCTTTGGCTTTGACTCGGATCTGAAAGGTACGAAATCGACGCGTTCATAGTTGATATGGAGTGATGTTGATTGATGTCTGTATTGCAGTTCTTCATCAGACGTTTCCCGAGCGAGCCGCATTCCGCAGCGTCCGGCCATTTGTCGAGCTGAGCGCGGTCGTGCAAAAAGTGTTCGGGGCCACGGTCGGCAATAGCCTCTCGAACGCGACGTCCCGTATCCTGGGCCAGCCCCTGGACAAGGTACTGTACTCTCTTCCCCCATACGCCCAAACAGTTGGTATGTACGCCTCTAACGTCATGCCGCTGTTGCGTGTCTGGTGAAGCGCATGCAACTGTCCAATTGGGATGAGCGTCCTTTGTCCCACAGCCAAGTCGTGTACGCTGCGCTGGACGCCTATTGCTTAGTACAGATCTGCCACCACATGTACGTCGGAAGAGAGCCACCCCATCCATTGCTGCGATGGTTGAACAGTGTGCGTACGTTTCTTTCTACACAGCCAGCAGCACGGCCTGGTCGATGACAAGGCGAACGTGACGAGTTGGGAGATGGTGACATCCGAGATGCTGGGAAGTGTCGGACTATCGGCGCCCCTCACCGACGCGACATTAATTGCTGAGGCAGTGGAGAACCGCACGCAGTATCAACTTGCATGGGAACGCAAGCTGCAGCACCACGGTGTCATCGAAGCCAAGCACCTCGTGTCCACCGCAGTCGTGCAAGCGTACTGGGAAGCACGAGCCGATGCCAACTTGTCTTCGTCTCCGGGAATGGACATCTCGCTCTCCCAACTACCTGTCGATCAGCTACAGCCTCTGCTCGCCATCGCCGAAGAGCAGCCGACCGCCTACGCCGCCGTTAACAGTATCTGCTTCTTCGCTGACGGTAAGACACGCAGTGCATACTCGTTCTTAATCTCACACTTTCCACTAACCTCAGGCTATGATAAACGGCAGAGCGACCGTGTGTGGCCTGTATCCACGCCAGCTCCAAGCTCGATACGTCTCGTCTCGCGGCACTCTGCGGCATCAGTCGTCGCAAAATCAAGCTCGCGACCGCAATGGAGTGTGAAACGATCTGGGGCTTTTCACCAGGCATGGTGCCACCGTTCGCCCATAGCACGTCGAACGCAGAAGGAGACATTGCGATCTTTGTGGACGTCACTCTCCGCGAGTATGACAAGTGGGTCACGGGCAGTGGTTCCCACGACCACCTGTTTGTGTTCTCGTCGGCCGCATTCTTTAGCCTCATCACAGTCAAGGCGACGTCCGACATTGCCATCCAACGTAACGGCACGACTCGACAACTCCATCAAGATCAACAAGGCCAGGAGCTTCTGGATCCCTCTACGCCAGCAAATGTATCCAGCTGTGGACCGCCGGAGTACCGGTTTCTCGCCGACACGATGGTGGGCCGCGTCGGTCGATGGCTTCGCACGATCGGCATTGATGTGGTCATATGGGGCAAAGAGAAGAAGCCGCCTTTCGGCATTGACGACATTGATTCGTTTCCGGACCGCCAGAGTGCGCTGCTCGCGATCGCCGCACGCGAGCAGCGCATCATCCTCACGCGCGACAAGAAGCTCGCGGACCGACGCGACGCCGGCGCGTGCTTTGTGGTCTCGAGCGACGACCCGCAACAGCAATTCCTAGAGATCAAGACCCACTTTGCGATCGTGCTCCGGCGCGAAGACATGATGACGCGCTGTGCCGTGTGCAATTTCAAGGGCTTTGAAATGGTCGATCGCAAGTACGTCACGGAACACATGCGCGACGCTATTAACGCCAACGTGTTGGAGCTCATTGACGAGTACTGGAAGTGCCTCGCGTGCCACAAGCTCTACTGGGTCGGCCCCAAGTACAACTCGGCCTATGAAAACATGCTCGCCAAGTTCGGTGAGCTGTGACCATCCCACAAATGCTGAAGGCTAATGAAAGGGCAACGACCTGGTCTAGCTTAGTTCCCTCCCGTCCGTCTTTGCATAGATGAGTCCCTCCTAGTTCACCCTGACAACCCTCCAGAACTTCGGTTCTGGCCATGGAACTCCTGTAACGGAAATTCGTCCACCAGCCAATCAGATGCCGAGGTTCTCAGAACCGAGAACCAGAAGTTTTTTTCTGGACCACGATCACCCGACTGATGGTCTCCCTTGATTCATCCATCCATCAATCAATCCCTCCACCCAGCCATCCGTTACGAAAGAAGTATTAATACTACAAATATTAATACGGGATCCCAACTGGGGGTATGCCTCCCGACGCCGAGAACCCGCAGATACAATCTCGCTGCTACCCCACTAGGCACTCATGAAGTCGTATCTCGTCATCACGGCCTCCATACTCGCGCTCCTGTCGTGGTCACCAGCACGTGCTGCTCCAACAGAGGAGACCAGAGACGTTTTCCACGTCCATGGGCCCCGCGTGTTGTTTGATACCTTCTACGAAGCCAACAGGGCGAGTCTCGACCTGTGGTCCACCACGAGCCACGCCAACGGAACCATCGAGGCCGACGTATACGGACCGCCCTCCGTGATCCGCGCGTTCCACACATCCCGCAAGTTACGTGCAGAAGGCCAGGGTCACGAGCCGCTGCGATTTCTCGCACGAGCGGCCGACTCCACCGCGGCAGCCGCACAAGAAAAGATCGATGTCGCCAAGTGCCACGTGCGCACGGCCGGCTTCATGGACACACTCGGTGCCGCCCAAGGAGATCTCTTCACGGAGAGTCCCTTCCACGACTGTTGGCGGACGTCCACCGAGGTCTTTGCCTTTCTCGACAAGCTCTCGGCTCTCGCCCCGCAGTTCCTGACCAAAACTGTGTCCATCGGCAAGACGTTTGAAGGCCACGACATCCCCGTGTACAAGATCTCTACGGGTGCAGACGTAGCCAAGCAGGCGCTCGTGGGCCAGTCGCTGATACACGCGCGCGAGTGGCAGTCGGGCGCCTCCGTCTTCTACATCATCTCGGGGCTTCTGGACGCGCTGCGAGCAAACGACCCTCGCGTGGTGGCCATTTTCAATCAGTACGACTGGTACTTTGTGCCCATCCTCAACATTGACGGCTACGACTTCACGTGGACCGATCCGCCTTCCCGTCGGCTCTGGCGCAAGAACCGCCACCCGTTCACGGTGGGCGAAAAGCAGTTTGTGGGCGTCGATCTGAACCGCAACTTTGGACCGACCGAGTTCTTTGACCTCGCGGGCGACACCAAACGGCCCAACTCCGAGGTCTACCCGGGCACGGGCGTCCTGAGCGAACCCGAGTCGGCGGCCGTGTTCCAGTTCCTGCGCGCCTTGCCCAACAAGCTCTCCGGTCTCATCGATGTTCACATGAACTCGCAGGCGATGCTTCGTCCGTTCAGTAACCAAGTGACGGAGGCGCCCGAGCCGTACCAGACCAAGCTCACGACGCTGGGTGAGGCCATGCGACTGGCGATTGAGGAGGGCAGTTCCTTGACGTACCGCAACGTGATGGGTGGCACAGGCAGCTATTTGGCGTACGGCACGTTCAAGGACGCCGTGTTTGCCGAGTGCGGGTTTGCGGCGGCGTTCACGCTGGAGCTGGAGCGCACCGACGGCGGGTTCATCACGTCGCAGACGACGATCCGCGACGTCGGGCGGCGCACGCTCGCGGCGTTTCTCGCGTTCAGCGACGGCGTCGGCGAGTACTGGAGCACAGGTTGAAGGCGAGATGGCTTCTCATGCGCCGGGATGTGGCACTTGACGTTGAAGTCGAACTGGGATGAGTAACATCACCTTTACGACCGTAAAGTCACCCGTAGTTATCCAATCAATCAGCTTTCCGTTCTCATTGTAGCCATCACGGATGGTTTTTCGTCGTTTAAACCCCATCGTTGAAGATTCTATGGAATTTGTATAGAGCGGGTATGTATTGATACAGGCATTTTCGTATTGTGTCTCAAATTCAGCCATGTTGTAAAACCCCATAATATCAATTCCCACAGTATATCGGATCCGCGATCGCGTCATCCGGAGCTCTTCAAAATCACCCAACACGACCGGTGCGTGCCCACGCGACGCCGTCATCTCCTTCACTTCTCGTCTCCTCCCTTCGCTTCGTTTCCTGCCGCCAAAAGAGCGCGTCCCCACAGCTCCCCACTCCCCCCCCACACACTCACTTGCCATTCCGCGCACTCTCGCTTTCTCTCTCTCTCTCGCTCTCTTTCTTATTCGGAGCTCCTCACCATGGCGACCAATGGCACCTCCGAGTCGCCGTCGAGCGTGACGTTTCGCCACCAAGCGGCGCTGCCCAAGCTGCCGATCCCTCCGCTCGCCGACACGCTGGAGCGGTACCTCGCGTACATTGAGGCGCTGCAGACGCCCGCCGAGTTTGAGCTCTCCAAGCAGCGCGTGGCCGAGTTCCTCGCGCGCGATGGGCCCGAGCTCCAGGCCAAGCTCATCGAGTACGACAAGGACAAGAACTCGTTCATTGAGGACTTTTGGTACGAGGCGTACCTGAACCATCGCGACTCGGTCGTGCTCAACGTGAACCCGTTCTTCGTGTTGGAGGACGACCCGACGCCGTCGCGCAACAACCAGATCTCGCGCGCCGCGTCGCTCGTGCTCGGCTCGCTCAAGTTTATCGCCGCGCTGCGCAACGGCACGCTCGAGCCGGACCTCTGGGGCCGC
Source organism: Pythium aristosporum (assembly GCA_023337755.1). Classification (NCBI taxonomy): domain Eukaryota; phylum Oomycota; class Peronosporomycetes; order Pythiales; family Pythiaceae; genus Pythium; species Pythium aristosporum. The sequence continues at coordinate 19,521 of JAADXL010000046.1, read as the reverse complement.
GAGAACCAGGCGCTGTGCATGCACCAGTACCGCAGTCTCTTTGGCTGCGCGCGCGTGCCGACGGCCGACAAGGACGAGGCGCTCATCGACACGACGGCCAAGCACATCGTCGTGGTGTGCCGCAACCAGTTCTACTGGTTTGACGTCATTTGGGAGGACGGCGTGACGGCCATCACGGAGCGCGAGCTCGTGGACAACCTCAAGGCCATCAAGGCGAACGCGCTCAAGACGTCGGACGCGCAGGCCGCGCGCGAGGCCGTCGGCGTGCTCACGACCGAGCAGCGCGCGACCTGGGCCACGTGGCGCACGCAGCTGCTCGTCAAGAACTCGGACTCGGTCGCCGTGCTCGACCGCGCGCTGTTTCTCGTCTGTCTCGACAACACGACGCCACCGGACGCCGCGGCATTTGCGGCCACGGCGCTGCACGGCACGTACGGCATTGAGGACGGCGTCCAGACGGGCACGTGCATGAACCGCTGGTACGACAAGCTCCAGATCATTGTGTGCGAGAACGGCGTGGCTGGCGTCAACTTCGAGCACTCGTTCGTGGATGGCCACACAGTCTTGCGGTTCGTCTCGGACGTGTACACGGACACGATCATTCGGTTTGCGCAGACGATCCGTGGCGGCACGCAGGCCTTTCTCGCGGCCACGTACCGCGCGCCGCAGTCGGTCGGCCACGAGGACGCCGACCGCCCGCGCGTGCAGCCGCGCAAGCTTGCGTGGAACTTGGACCACTCCCTGGACGAGGCCATTCGCTTTGCCGAGGCCAAGCTCAGCGATCTCATTCTCCAGAACGAAGTCGACGTGCTCGAGTTTACGAGCTACGGCAAGCTCTTCATCACGCAGCACAACATGAGTCCCGACGCGTTCGTGCAAATGGCGTTCATCGCCGCCTACTTTCTCCAGTACGGCGCCGCGCCCAACGTGTACGAGCCCGTGCTCACGAAGCGGTACCGCCACGGCCGCACCGAGGCCGCGCGGTCCATGACCAAGGAGGCGCTGGTGTTTGCCAACACGTTTTTCCGCGACGACAAGTCGCCCATCGAAAAGCTCGAGTCGCTGCGCCAAGCGATCGCGTCGCAGGTCAAAATGGTGCGCAACTGCGCGTCGGGCAAGGGCGTCGAGCGCCACTTGTACGCGCTCGAGAGTCTCTGGACGCTCGAGCAAATGCAAAAGGGACGCACGGCCCGCGAGATGGCGGCCGACAAGCCCGCGCTCTTTGCCGACGTTGGCTGGCAAAAGCTCAACCACACGATCCTGTCGACGAGTAACTGCGGCAACCCGAGTCTGCGGCTCTTTGGCTTTGGCCCGGTCGTCTCGGATGGCTTTGGCATCGGCTACATTATCAAGAACGAAGGCATCCAGTTCTGTGCGTCGTCCAAGCACCGCCAGACTTCGCGGTACCTCAAGAACCTCGAGACGTACTTGCTCGGCGTGCAGGATCTGCTGCTGCAAGAAGAGGCCATTCGGTTCCCGCACTCGACCGACGAGAAGAAGAAAAAGCGCTTCTCGTTCAAGGGCTACGGCTTCTTTGACAGCGACGCCGCGGCGCCCGACCCCAATGCGCAGCTGCTCAAGCCCATCGCCGGCGTCGGTACGCCGCTCGACTGAGCAAGGCTTTCTGGTCGGAACTGTCAGTCGAGAAGAGTGAGAAGGAGGATCATACCGTACTCTATCTATACGAGTAGTATACGTCTGGGCACCCTGTCTTGCTGAGCTTAACTCCTGTATGTGGCGACACCGTCACTGAACGCGAGAAACGCCGCGAGCGTGCGCCTCCCCACGTCGCGGATCGTCGTCTGCAACGTGATGAACCCGCCGTCGGCGCGTTCCAGCACGCCGGTGCAAACCCGCACTCGGCAAACACGGCGTCCTTGAACGTGCCGTACACCAAGTAGCTGCCCGTGCCGCCCATCACGTTGCGGTACGTCATGGAGCAGCCCTCCTCAATCGCCAGCCGCATGGACTCGCCGAGCGTCGTGAGCTTGGTTTGGTACAGCTCAGGCGCCTCCGTCACTTGGTTACTAGCATCGACTGCGAGGCTCATTTGCTTGCAGCGCGTCCAGAAGCCCCGAGATGTTGTAGAAGACGGAGGCGCCCGACTGCCACTCGCGCGCGTGGATCAGCGGCTGGCCCACGAGCGCCTGCTTGGCTACGTCTGCACCCGTAGAGATCTTGTACACGGGGATGTCGTGGCCTTCAAAGGTCTTGCCGATGATCGTTCCGTTGGCGTGGGTCGACGAGGACCACAAGTCGAGACTCGCCATGCTTATCTCGCATAAGGCGTCATACAATGCGCGCGGTCCTTGGCCTTGGAAACGCATTCGGTTTCTTCTGTCGAAGCATCGTAAGCTCTTGAACGTGAGTAAAGAAACCGCGAAGACGGAGGGCGATTGGAGTAGCTTCATGAGTGTAACGGCCGGCGAGGGCGAAGTCTCCTTGATCGTTGGGCGACAAAATCAGAGTTGTTGGTGGTGCAACGTCAGTTGCACGCTGAGCTTTATGTTTCCACGACCCTCCTGTAGGCTTCCGAGCCCCCGTTTTCTCTATCTTCGTATTCCTTGCTCATTGCGGGGCGATGTCGCTTTGGCTGCGTTGATGGTGAGAGAGGCTGTTTGATGGGCGTCGGCTTCATGCCTCATAGACGCACAGCGCTGGGGCAATCTGCTCGCGCATATGAGCATTTAAAATGTCTTGCCAGCCTTTGGCGTCGGCTTTTCTCGCCCGCTTCACGGAAAGCCGAGGCGTCCTCTACCATGCGTCTGACGCGGTGGCATCACAAGAATATCCATCCAATATCAGTCAGGCAGTGTGCGGTCGGATGCTATTTGCGATGCAGACCGTTTCGCCAACTAGAATTAACTACCGCCAGCGAGTTCGCAATGCAAAGCCCCATGCCCCAACTAGCACGGGTGCGTGGTCCCACGCTGGCGCCAACGAGGTCACACGACTGCATGCTGCCGGCGCGAGCGGCTTGATTGCGACAGGTAACGAGCATGGATGAGCTTTTACAGTACCAGGACGCGCGAGGCAAATGGTCGCCGCGGCTCGTACTGCGCCGCGTGCACGTGCGTGTGCGGCGCATGATCAAACGGCGGCTGCGTGGCGAAAGCCAGCGGCAGTGGATCGAGCGCAATCTGAACGATTCCGAGGCCGGGCTCTGCTTTGATATGGTCCAGATTTTCGTGAGGTTCGATTCTCTCCACCTGCTGATTTGCTTTTGGTTGGTTCGCTTCCTGACTTGAGATGTGCATCGTGGAGCTTAGCTTGGTCATGGTCATGTCCATCATCGCGCAGAACTGGTCGGGCACGAACTTCGTTCGCGCCGAGTCGTATCGCATCATCGACGTCACGAATCTCGTGGCGATTACAATCAACTTTGGTCTCCGGTGGGTTCCTCAAAGGCTTCTCTGCTGCGGATATCTTGGCCTCACTTATCCGGTGCGAGCAGATACTTTGCGGCAAGCGATCGACGGTTGTTTTGCCTCCAGTGGCTGTCGATCTTCGATGGGTTCTGCTGGATCGCGCTCCTCGTCGAGATGATCGTGCCCAACGATCAGTCGAAGCAAAGCAAGTACGAGTACCGCTTCTTCCTCCTCATGCGGACGAGCCGACTGTTTCAAGTATTTCGACTGCGGCGGCTCGCGAAGAGCGCAAAGGCTCGGCAGGCCATGCTGATCGGCCTCACAGGGCTCTGTATTCTGATCTGCGCCGCAGCCGCGTTTCAGACGATCGAGTACTGCGACACAACCAAGCCGCAGTACGTGAACGGTGTCAACTGCCAGGATCTGTCTTTCTTTGAGTCGGTCTACTTTGTGTGCATCACGATCGGCACAGTCGGGTACGACACAACACGCTTGCCTCGGATAGTGTAGAGTTTCACCCTTGAATTCTGCGGTCTCTTGCAGATTTGGCGAGTACGCGCCCAAGTCGAAAATGGGAAAGCTGACCGACATTTTCTTGATCATTTTCACGGGTGTGCTCATCCCGACCCAGATTAGTGGGCTCACGGACATTCTCAGTCGAGAGGTCGAGTCGTGGCATTGGATTGAAGCAACACCTCCTCTTGGACCTCATTCGCTCACTCGTTTTATTTGTTGTAGACCGCGTTCGATAAAAAGTACATTCCTGACAAGCGCGTCCAGCACGTGCTGCTGTGCGGCGACATTGAGAACGCGTCGCTCGATTTCTTTCTCCATAGCTGGCTCCACGGCGAGGGCGATCGCGGGAACCGACGGAAAGTGATCATCCTGTCGCCCAAGCTGCCGTCGAGTTCTGTGCGGCGTGTCCTGCTCCGTCGGGAGTATGAGCAGCGCGTGCTCTACTTGCAGGGCTCGGCCATGGATACGAACGATCTCCAGCGAGCGGGCGCGCCGACCGCGGCGTATTGCTTCGTCATGGCGAAAAAGCACAGTACGTCTCAAGACGAAGACGACACGGCGACCAATCTAGTGACCTGCTCAATCCGGAAAAACAATCGCCACGGTGAGAATATTATGGTCCTTTTGAGTGGCGGGAGATATGACCCACTTACGTCGTTTGGTGGCTGTAGCACCGCTGTACGTGCAAGTCTCAAAGTCGGACAATGTCCGACACGTCAACATCTCTGGTGCCTCGGCCGTCATCTGCATTGAGCAGCTGCGCTTGTCTTTGCTTGCCAAGAGCCTCTGGATCCGCGGGCTCAATGCATTCCTTGGGAACCTGTCCCAGCGATTCACTATCGCCGACGAGAAAGGGTACGTTGATCTCTCCTGGAGCACTGCTGAGCTTGAAGACTCACAGTGTGTCCGTCTGTAGTGAATTCTGGATGAAAGACTTCATGGGAGGCGCTACACAGTGTGTACACGAAGCGACTGTGCCTTCGTTCCTGTTCGCGATGGTCACGTTCCGCTCGCTCGCGATTCTCATCTATCGTGAATTTAGCGTCTCGGTCATCGGCATCCGCACGCTGCAAGACACGGTCATTGTGTACCCCGTCAACAAAGACCTGAATGATGTCGCCTTCCACAGCGTCTTCGTGTTGTCGAGTACGCGCGATACTGTCGCCAGGATCGAGAAGATGACCGCTGCCGTGTTCACCCGCCACCCAGACATCTCGCCGAGCGTGGGCATGGAGTCCACCAAGAGTAATCGCACCATCACGGGCGTCATCTCTGCACTCAGTGCGGGCATTCCCTTCCAACGGCTGTCATCAGTCCTCGCGGACGTCAACGGGGAATCGCATATTTCCACCATGTCTCGCCACGCGAGCGACAAGATCTCTCCTCTCGGTCTTGACGACGAGGCAGGTGACTCGGACAATTCTCTGCCGAGTTCACAGAGGACGAAGCGAGGCATGACAGTTGTGAAGTGGCCACGACCTGTGCACCATCCGTCCAGTATTCGATCGGAAATGGAAGGCTTTGGCGGTGAGAACACGAATACTTTGTCGACAGAACGCGATCTCTCCGAGTCGTCCTATGTGCCCCCATTGGTGCCGGTCGTCGCACTCACACCAGCTCAGCTTCTGAAAAAGGCAACAACGCCACTCTCTCCCCGAGATACTGTGGGAAAGCCCTTGACCACCCCACGCTCGGCACGGCTTCCATCACCTCGGAAAAGTGAAGCCGCCGCTGGACTGAAGCCTTCGTCGAACGAGACTGGCACGCCGAGACCGTCAACAGGACCATTGTCGACTAAACTGACAACGTATGCCGACAGGAAAGGTCCCGCTGACCAATCAGCTCTGGTCAGCGCGGCACAAGGGCCGACCATAGCCACGATCCGCGAATCCTGTGCCGTCCCACCAAGAACAATCCAGCCGCCAGAGGCCCTTGGATCAGCAGACGAAGGCTCCGAACGTCTCGCGTCAGTTCACTTGAACAGCACCTGGGTACGAGGAGGCCCAACTAGCCTCCGACGCGCAACCACCAAGCGAGATTCACAGCGCGTCATTCGCTCTTCAAAATACCGGTCTTTTCGTCGCCGATCTCCCCCTTCCGGTCTGACTGGTCACTACGTCGTTTGCGGATTACCCAGCAATTACTCTTCTCTCCTGAGCAACCTCTCCGACCTGGACGAGGAGCAGACCCCAGTTGTCTTCGTCACTCCGGCAGAACTCAGTGAGAAAGACTTCGGCACGTATGTCGAGTTCAAGAATGTCTACTTTGTGCGCGGCTCACCGGTGAGCATGGAGACTTTCGACGAAGCTCGAATGCTCCACGCGAAGAGCATCTTGATCAATTCGTATTGTGGACAAGCCGCTCGCGACGCTCGCCACAGTGACACGGAGCAGTTTGACGAAAACATGGCCGACGTCGACGCCATTACGACGCATCGCTTTATCAGCGAAGCATGCCAAAACCGTACCCAAGCCGCGACTACAGGCAGCCGAATAGCTTCAACAAAGATGCAGCACCGAATATCGTCGCAACAGCCGCCATCCATGCCGTACATTGTCGTCGAAATGATGCGACCAAGTAACGTGAAGTTTCTGGTTGACCGAAGCGGTAGTTTGTACGATGCAAACTCCGAGGTGAACGAGCTGCGCGCGAGAGATCTTCTGAGAGACGCACACGCACTCGACGACGCATTCTTCTCCCCTTTGTACGCCGGCGGGAACATATACTTCTCCAACTTCATGGATGCGTTGCTGGGTTCGACATCCCAGAACTCGTTTCTCATCGATATGATCACTCAGCTAGTGATCAGCGGTAACTCCGGCTTGCACCAGCTTGATCGCGACGCAAGATCTCGCCATCGGCTATCACAGATCCCTGCACCTGCGCGATATCACAATCGGCCATTCGCGTTGCTTGTTGAAGGTCTGCTCTTCAATGAGGTTAGTTGGAATCTTGTATCCAGCTGCTGTGCTCCACTTTGTATGACCTTTTCGCTGACATCGCTCTGACATAGGATGCAATCGCTCTCGGTATTTATCGCGCTGGTCATGGCTTCGTGGCGCCTGCATACGTCATCACAAACCCGGCTGCAAACGAGCTCATAAAAGCGCATGACCTCATATTCGTAATCAAGTAGAAAGGAGATATCATTCGCTCGATCACAGCTTCAATGAGCAGAACTCCTGCTTTCCGACGGCGAGGACGCCATTTCCGGCGGGGTTCCAACGCAATCCGAAGGCCTTGAAGTCCCCTGTAAAGTAGACGGCGTGTGAACGGGCAAGGAAGCCTCAACACGGGAATCAAGGCAACAAGAATACAGTACCTGAGGGAATGTCAACCCAAGAGATGCCGTCAGTCGACCAGAGATACACGCGGTTATCCCCGGCGCATATCGCTAATCTGGAAGTCGTTGGGTCCCATCGAAACGCTTTCACAGAGTGGATGAAGGAGATTGCCGTGTGAAGCTTCATCGTTTCTGTCTCCCATATCCAGATATTATGGGGCATCTGGTCGCTCTTGGTAGCAAGAAATGCTGAATCGAAGCTCCAGAGTACCCGACTCACGCCAATCTTTGGATCTTCCTTCCTGATTGCAGCAAAGACACAGATTGAGCAGGGACGAAGTAGTGCAGTTGCTTCAGATGTGACGTACAGTGGGTCTGACGATACGGTTATGACCGAAAACGGGGGCTCACGAACGACAAAGCAAATATCCCGACTTCGCTTTCCACCTGCTGCTAGAGATGCAGCAGATGCTGCGGACGCCGATTTGGATTGGACACCAGAACGCCGCGCAGAAAGAGTAATCCGTTTGCCTTGTGGTCGATCTGTGATCGGTTCGTCGGCGTAGTGCTCCTCATACTCCACCTAAATGTACCAACATTGCTGTTATCACCTGCATGAACAGAAAAGACTCACCCGAGTTTTCCTTACGGCGGCTGAGTTGGTTCGAGTGACGTTGACAGCAAGTGTTTCATGGTCGAACTCAGCAATCGAGTTCCAGTTGAGATGGCTAACGATCCGAAGAAAACCATCATAGCTTCCCAGAGCCAGAAACTGACCCGACGTGGACCAGCTCATTGCCTTGAGCCCGAGGGCGTTTTCGTACGCCTACATGGCGTGATTCATTGCAAACCGTTAGCATTAACATTGCGGCTTAGTTTTTGCGAGACACTATACCTGGTACTTGGCGAGAAGCGCCCCGGTGCTGGCATACAAAAGGACCCTGTACTCGAGGTACGAGTCACGGATGGCTAGTGTGCTGCGCAACAATAGGGCATTAGAATCATCGCAACCGACCTCTCGAGATATTACTGACGTATTATCTGGTGACCACGTGACTTCGACGCAATCGTAACTCTCCACAGCAAAATGAGATACCAACTCCCACGTATCACAGCCATAAATGCCGAGAAAATCCTGGTCTCACGCATCAAGCCCTTGTCAGTCACCAGAATTGTCTCCTCTGAAGCGACACCAAAACACGTCGCGCGACCTTGCAATCATGACGCTCGGCCACTGCGAGCAGCAGGCCATCTGGACTGAATGCAAATCCCTCTGCACCAAGTTTCGGGTGCCGAATCATGGACTTGGATGAGTCCACGAGCGACCACACGCTCGCGTGCAGCTGAAAGTCCGAGACCGTAATCACGTGGCGCGAGTCCGGCGCCCAGAGCGCATGCGTCATGCCAGCGACCCCCTCGCTGATCTTGCACGACCACGTCGCATCCTTCACAGACCACACCTAGTCCATACTTGCGCGTCAGCTTTCAGCTTCGTACTGGCAGGATTATCGCTTACTCGCCTGCACGACACCGCGCTTGTACATCGCCACGAGCACCAGCTGAGAATCCTCTGACCACGCTAGCGACTAGTAAACAACATTGAGCATGGAGCGCTCCCCTCCACCTCACAAGACCACACAGAATCGCGAACCTGGATCACGTCAACGGCGGCGTACTGCTGAAGAATCTGGAAACTCGCGCGCTCGCGGATGGTCAGGCGGTTGGCCGTGCCGACCGCGAGAAAGGCGCCGCACGGCGACCACTGCACGAGTCCGTTGCTGAGCTTCATGGGCGACGAGATCTCCATCTCGGTCTCATTCTCTTCCGCCGTCTCCATCTCCATGATGTTGCCGTTTACCCTTGGCGCCGGCAGTTTGCCCCGCCCTCACCTTTTGGCAGAGTGATGGTCTGGTTCACATTCATTCTTGCTCGTATAGGAGAATTTATGGCTCTTGTAGAGGAAGTAGGGTAACTGTGTAACCCATGGGGGTACGATTGGGAAGGCGAAAAGCGCGCCAAACACTTTGGCGGGACCCACGAGGAGATCCACACGCCGGAGGTCGTTTTCCCATTGCACAGCGAACATGGAGGACGAGGAGATGAAGCAGGCGGACGAGACGCCCCGCTTTGAAGGCATCTCGTCGAAGAACCGCTCGACCGAGTCCTGGCCGTGGGTCGAGAAGTACCGGCCGTCCAGTCTCAACGATCTCATCGCTCACCAAGAGATCGTGTCGACGCTCAACCGGCTGATCGATGCGCAGAAGCTGCCGCACTTGCTGTTCTATGGACCGCCGGGCACTGGGAAGACGTCCATGATCATTGCCGCGGCGCGGCGACTGTACGGCAAGAGCTACGGCTCGATGGTGTTGGAGGTAAGGTGGTCGCTTGGCTGGATCCGTATGGGGCGGCGAGCGGCGACTGACGAGGATGCGGTGTCCAATAGCTCAACGCGTCCGACGACCGTGGTATCGATGTCGTGCGCAACCAAATCAAAGAGTTCGCCGGTACCAAGAAGCTCTTTAGGTGCGTGTGTGTGGGGATAGCAGCTCCGGTGTCTTTCGCAGCGGCCTGACCTGTGGTGGACGATGGCAGTTCTGGCGTGAAGCTCATTATCCTGGATGAGGCCGATTCCATGACGAATGACGCTCAGTTTTCGCTGCGTCGAGGTACGATACAAAGCGCATGAATAATGCGCCGTGGCAGTCCCGCTGACGTTCTTGATGCTGGCTCCACTCCTCAGTGATTGAAAAGTACACGAAGAATACGCGCTTCTGTCTCATTTGCAACTACGTGAGCAAGATCATCCCGGCACTGCAGTCGCGTTGCACACGGTTCCGCTTCGCGCCGCTTGCCGAGAGCCAAGTGAGCGACCGCATCAAACATATCGCAGAGCTCGAAGGGTGCGTGATGAAGAGATACTTGTTATGGCGTGATCGCTGACGTTTGGGTGTTTGTTTCTTCAGTCTCAACATGCCAGAGGACGGCTTCAAGGCCGTGTTGCGGCTTGGCCAGGGCGACATGCGCCGCATCTTAAACATCATGCAGGCGACGTCCATGGCGTACGATGTGGTCGACGAGGCCAACGTCTACATGACGACGGGCAACCCGCTGCCCAAGGATATTGAGCGAATGGTCCACTGGCTGCTCAACGAGCCGTTCCCCGTGGCCGTGAAAAAGTGCGCGGAGATGCAGAAGCTCAAGGGCTACGCGACGACCGATATCCTGCAAGACGTGTACAAGTTCACGCTGGACCTCGAGCTGCCTCCTGGCTGCCGCATGTACCTCTACGACGAGCTGGCCAAGCTGGAGCATCGCCTGGCGAACGGCACGACCGAAGATCTCCAGCTCACGTCGCTCGTGTCGGTGTTTTTCATTGCGCGCGAGCAAATGGCGACGGCCATGGCGGTCTGCGGACCGGCATAGAGACGTCCCAGCGCTGATGAACAGATCCCGCGCTCCCCACATCTTCAGTACATTCTGGCCACAAAAATATATCACTGCCTGATTTAAGTTAATTTGTTTCGTTGGTTCTGATTGCGAACCTCGCCAGAGTCCAGTCCGGTGGACGAAACACGAGTACGCGCCCCTTGACTTCACATAGTTTATCATATCACATCATATTACAAAGATATTCTATTTTTAATATTATACTATGCTCATATATAAACTAATACCTGTTCAAACAAATCCATAATGCTGGCGCTTATCCAGACACGTACCATGTGAACCCAAAAGATTACGGCTTTATTCGATTACCCGAGTGGTGACATTCACTCAGTGGAAGAAATTCGGAACCTGTCACTCGCGCCTCCCCAACAATCCCCAACAGCCATGCACCGCCGCCCGCCGCGGCGCGTGTTCAAGCGGCAGGACGTGCTCGTGCACCGCTGGCGGCTGCCCACGCGGCGCCAGTGGACCGTGCTCTTGGTGGCGCTCGGCGCGGTCGCGCTCCTGGGCAACTGGCTCTCGCTCTACGTCGCCACGCGCGCCAAGCAGCACGTCGCCATGACGCTGTGGGAACTCGCGGCGCGTCCGATGAGCGAGCCGCGCGGCATCGTGCTGCCGCTCTTTGACGGCGTCGCGTTGCTGGGCATCTCGCTCCTCATGGAGCTGCGCGCGATGCAGATCGACCTGCCCATTGAGGTGCCGCACTGCGGCGATCTCAGCGACAAGCTCATAGACAAGCTCGAGCAGGACGAGACGCTCAACGTGCGCGTCTACGACGTGTGCGTCCAGGCGGCCGAGGCCTACGAGGTCAGCTCGCTGGGCAAGCGCACACCGCTCTTCTGTGATGACGTAGATATTTGCTACAAGCGGTTCCGCTCGTTCGAGATCAAGATCCTCTCGGTTGTGTTCTCGCGGTTTGAAGAGCTCATGCTGCTGGACGCCGACACCATGTTCCTGCAAAACCCCATGTCGCTCTGGGATCTCGACAAGTTCACCAAGACCGGTACGCTGTTTTTCCCCGATCGCATCGGCGTCCCGGGGGAGTTCCTCGCTGAGCGCATCACGGAGGAGCCAGTAACGAGTCAAGAAGGCGATTCCATGGGGGAGACCCACCGGCCGGCGCGGTCGCGCCTCCACGAGTTCGTTGAGACGTTTAACCGTGCACCGTTCCATTGGCTCGCCACCGTACCTCGGGCCACCGAGAATGCCAAAGACGCTGTCCAGCACGGCCAGCACAACCCGTCGTTCCGCAGAACCCACAGTTTACGCAATGCACCGAGCGATTTCTTGCGACACAGCCATGCGTGGAACCTGCGGTCGGGCCGCCAGGCCGACGCGTCGCTTTTGCTGTGGAGCAAGGTCAAGCAACCACGAGCGACCGCGATTCTCGGCTCCTTTGTGACGCTGCTCCACGCACACCGCCCGCCGTCGTACCACGAAAAGGAAATGTACTTTCTGGCGTGCGAGGTCGCCGACTCGGACTATGCGTTTTCTGACTTTGGCGTCGGCGTGATCGGGTCGGACCACCGCGAATCCGAGCGCGCACTGTGCGGCGACGCGCTGCAGTTCTATCCGGCCAAGACCCCGCACGCCCAAGGCGACGACGCCATTCGCCCTCTGTACATTAGCAGCGACCACATAGCGATCTGGAATCCAGACAAGGAGCGGTTCTACCGGTCGAGTCCACAGCTCGCCGAGCATGCTCCTGGCTTGGTGGAGGAGACAAACCTGTCGCAAGAGTGTCTCGTGGACGTGACGGCCGTCGTGCTCACGGACCGCGAGATTGAGAACTTTCGCCGGCGCCAGAAATTCTACAAGTCGGTCGAGAACTGGCAGTACACGGTCGCCGTTGGACTCCGGGCATTGAGTGTCCACCTGTGACGACAAGAACCAGAGACTGATGCGTAAACGAAGCGATTAAAAAAGAGTAGAGGCGTTGAGGCCCACGAGACCGACGCTTACGAGTGGTCGAGTGTTGTCCACTCGGCCTGTGTTGTCCATACTACATACTGACAATTGAGACAAAGTGGGGCCGGTGATGATCAGTGCCCATTACGAGAAGCTCATGAGACACTGCCGGCTGTTGGAAAAAGTGTCAGTGATACCTCGATTCAATTCATAATCAGATTTAGCAAAATGGAAAAGTATTAGTTGTTAAGATTGCGGTAAACAACCAACAACTATAATATTTGTAAATATGGTTATCAACTTGAACAGGTATTGATTAATAGTGTGATCTGCATCTGAGAGGATCACCTCTCGCGATCACACGTCATGTTCACTCGATCAGCTTCGGTGACCAGCAAAGGGCTCCGCGGATGAGTATGTCCAACGCTAACTGCAGCACTGGATGATCCCATTCCCTTCGATGATTCGGGCTCCTCAGCTGGAAAGAAGGGATTCAAAAGATGCTCGCCACGTGCGAGGAAGGTTACTCGGTCAGTCGAAAATCCGCGTAGCCCAGCAGTCTTACGCCAAGAGCTACACGCCGACCTCGGCCTCCTGCGTTCATTTTCATAAACCCGCCACGATCTCCAGGCAAGACTTAAGCACAGAATGGAGCTCGTGTACGCTTCTCACAGCGCGACATTCGCGGGTCAGCCTCTCAAGCTTCACCGCGGTGGTTGGCGACTCCCCACACAGAGTCAGTGGACCCTGTTCACGCTTGTGCTGCTCATCGTGAATGGCTTGTCGTTCTGGCGGGCGAACGCACCGAGCCCGCACATTGCCGACACGCTCTGGGAGCTCGCGTCTCAGCCTCTGAGCGAATCACGCGGCATCGTGTTGCCGCTCTTTGACGGCATCGACGTGCTCGGGCTCTCGCTCGTCATGGAGATTCGTGCACTGCACATCGACCTGCCCATTGAGATCCCGCACTGCGGCGACCTCAGCCAGTCGTTCGCCACGCAGCTCCAGCAGAACGCGTCCCTAGCCTCCAACATCCGCGTCTACGACGTGTGTCGCCAGGCCGCCGACGCCACCGAGATCGATGCGAACGGGAACCCGCGCCCGCTCTTCTGCGATACGCTCGCCGACTGCCACCGACGGTTCCGCTCCTTTGACATTAAAGTGCTCGCGCTGCTCTTCTCCCAGTTCCGCGAGCTCATGCTGCTGGACGCCGACGTGCTGTTTCTGCAAAGCCCCATGTCGCTCTGGGAGCTGCCCAAGTTCACGTCAACGGGTACGCTCTTTTTCAACGACCGCATCAGCTTCACCGACAAGTTTCTCGCGCAACGCATCACGACGGCGTTGGGCCGGTCCGAGCTCCACGAGTTTGTCGAGACGTTCGATCGGGAGCCGTACGAGCGGCTACGGCATGTGCCCCGTCGTAGTCAGGAGCCCACGCGGGCGAGACAACATGTCCGCTCGCTGGGTGAGCCCAGTGCGTACCTCGCCTCGACCCACGCGTGGAACCTCCGCGCGGGCCACCACGCCGACTCGTCGCTCATGCTGTGGAGCAAGACCAAGCAGCCACGCGCGACCGCGATCCTCGGGTCGTTTGTCTCGCTTCGCTACGCGCACCGCCCGCCGTCGTACGGCGACAAGGAGTTGTACTTTCTGGCCTGTGAAGTCGCCGACTCGGCGTACGCGTTCTCCGACTTTGGCGTCGGCTCGATCGGCGTGGACGCCCGCACAGAGGATGGTGTACTCTGTGGGGACGCGTTGCATTTCTACCCGGAGCGTCGCCGAGAAGACGGCGACGATAGGGATGCCTCGCCACTGTACATCAACAGTGACCACATCGCGTCCTGGCGGCCTGATACCGAGCCGCTGTATCGGACCAACGCGCGATCAGCGGGCCACTACCCCGGCTCGTTCGAGCAGAAGCAGCTCGCGCAAGAGTGCCCATTTGACGTGACCATGCAACAGCTCTCAGCGCGCGACGTCAGTCTCTTGCAGCGACGGCAGCAGTTCTACCGCACGGCCGAGACTCTGCTCGCATGAGTGGACGAGAACAGATAGATCGTCAGTGAAGATCTATACTGTCGCGACAGTACTACTACAGACATTTATTGGTATACCCGAAAGCCTATACCACGCCATTTATATTGTCATTGCCACCCTGACGATTGGTGCCTCCATGCCAACAGGGCAAGTCATGGACACCTATGAACACTATTGAGTTGATTATGCATATATGCCCTGCAAAGAACTCGACTCGCCAGCACTCGTTCACGTCTCGCTCGCCAACTGGATCTTCACGAAACGCTTCGCTGGAGTGACCGCGTCGAGCGGCACTTGAAACGCATCGAAGTGGAGCGTTTGCTTGGCTGAAATGTCAACCACGTCGCACAGCGAGACCTTGCCTTCACCGATCAGCCTATGGGGGATGGCAATAAGTTTAATGGATCCCACAGCGCAGCACGAAAATGATTGAACTCACTTGGTCCAGCCGATGCGGCTGCGTCGCTTCACTTGGGCCACGAGGCGGCACTCTCGGAGCATCTCGACCGTCGTCACCAATGCGATCGTCGACTTAGCGGACGCCCACGATGGCGAAGCAGTCGCATCTGCGTTTTGCGCTGTCGCACCACTGGCGATGGGCGTCGCGGTCTTGTCTCCGTAGAAAAACTACCACTTGCAGTACGTTTTGAACCAGTCCCAGTCCATTAGACCAGCCACAGAGTTCACAGAGAGACTGAGCTTGAGAATTGAGGCGCTCTTGACCGTGGGTGACGAAGACGCCGAAGTAGGTGGCGACAACGCAGCACTTGGAGGAGGTGCTGGAGCTGGCTCAGGATGATCAGTCCACATGGACGGAGGCGAATCGACCCGCGTGACCTTGTCGCCGAGCATCGTGATCTCATGGTCGTGGGCCCACACGTATTCGCCCTTGCTTGTGGCCACACACTCGAGATTCGTGAGCTCTGACACGTTGAGTTCATCAGAACTGTCGTTGCCGACCGTGAGCAAATCAAACAGCACGGCCGACGCAGCGGCTGGCGAAAGCTTCGCCGTCTTGGAGTCGAATGCGGAGCTGCTGGCGTCAACTTTGAGGCGTTCAATGAGGGTATGGATACGCTGCGAATGATTGGCTTTGTGGCTCAAACCTGACAGAATGAAAAAAGCATTCCGGAGACGAGTCGTAGAACCGCATCGTGTACAGTACGTACCAGACTTTGCGGCATCGATCGCCGTCTTGACGAGCGGTAGAGAGAGTGCCTCCGACGCGAGCGTCGAGAGAATCGATAGGCCAGCCTGAAAGCATGGTAAAAAATATCGTCAGTGGACATTCAACTCGGCGTCTTCACTAAGAAACTCACCTTCAAGAATCTTGAATCAAGATGCCGCCGTGTTTCGCCAGCACAGGGTGGCCCGAGTCAATTTCGATAGGCGTGTGATAGCAGAGGCCAGAGAGATCGCTTGAAACGCTTACGGCCACCTTTTCCTCCGGAAGATACTGTTGCAACCACAGCGCCAGCAAACGCGGCGCTGCACCGGCAATCGCGAGCTTGCGGAGAACTTCCAGTTTGTTTTCGACCGTCGACTTCATCTGGAGCTGCTGGAACTGGAGACTGTCTTTCTTCCACACCTCATTCACATACCACTGCATGTCGGGCGGTGTCCACGGCATGTAGAGACGGACAGAACTCTCGCTGGGGCCCAACTCGATGGCAGACTTGACGGCGCTCGCGACTTGCTCGAGTGGATAGTACCGAGCTTCCACATCGTCGCCTGCCGCGCCACTCGGTCGGATAATGTAGCGACCCACCTCCATCGCGGTGTCCGCCACTGTCGCTGGGCCCTGGAGATTTCCTCAGCCACCATCGTCAAGAAGCCCAGACACCCGCGACCAAACGGGCCCACTCAAGTTTCCTGTAAAGAGATCTGATCTTTCTCATATTATTGTTTGATTCAGACTCACTAGTATTCTCCACACTCACTGCTCATATCTCTCATCACAACCATGGCACGTCAGCTAACGTCCTACAGACCACTCATAGTTTCCGCTCAGCTGTAGTAGGCCGTGAGCTCGCGCGCAAACTGCGCAATGCCCTGGAACACGTGCTGGCCGCCCGGGCGGATGACCGACTCGGGCACGACGAAGTTGTTGCCCTCCATCTCAAAGCTCAGCGCGGCCGTCTTGTTGAACTCGAGGAAGATCGAGTCCATCATAGAGCCGTACGCCAGGTAGAGCTGCGCCGCGGTCTGGCTCGTGTACTTCGCCGAGTTGTTAACCTCAATGGCCTTCTTGACATTGTCGCCCAGCGTCTTGAGCTTGGCGCCGTACGGCGCCGGCGCCTGCGCGTTCTGGTTGCCGAACGGACGCAGCACAAGGGCCGAGTACGCGTGGACATCGAGCGTACCGGCGAGCGGCAGAGACTTCAGGTAGGCGTAGAGGCCAGCGGTCTCGGGCTCCGAGAGCGGGGCCGTGCCCGGGTACGTCTCGGCCGACGGGCGTTCACCGCCGAGCCCGAAGAACTCCTTGGGGCCCCAGTTGCGGTTGAGGTCGACGCCAAAGGTCGAGCTCGAGATCTTTCGGCGGTTCTTACGCCACAGACGACCGCTCGACGACGAGTGCGTGTAAATGTAGCCATCGAGGTTCACAATGGGCACAAAGACCCAGTCGTACTTGTCCACGAGCGGCTTGAGCGTCGCGTCGTTGTTGCGCACGGCGTCGAGCAGCGACGCCATCGTGTAGAACGTCGTCGAGCCGGCGTGCCACTCGCGCGCGTGGATGAGGCCCTGCACGTAAATGACCTTCTTGCCCGAGCCGGTAGAGAGCGTGTAGGACGGAATGGAGCGGCCTTCGATCGTCGTCGAGACCTTGGCCGTCTTGGAGAAGATGGCCGAGTTCTCCGTCACGAGCTGGTCGAAGAACGCAAAGACCTCGTCGGCCTTGCGCCAGCAGTCAAAGAAGGCGTTGTCCGTGTACTTGGTCGCCAAGGTCTCCTCCAAGTGGCGCGCCGTGCGGCTCGAGCAGGTCGCCGAGATGGCCGCACTCGACTCAATGAGCTGCTGCGTGTTGACCGGGTCGCGCTCGACCTGGATCATCTGCGCGCCCTCGGTCGTGCGCAGCGACTTGCTCTGCGGCGTCGCGTAAAACTTGTTGACAGCCTCCTCGGTCGCGTAAATGTCGGCCTTGACGTTGCCGTCGACGAGCGCGGCGTCCCAAATGTCGAGGTCGTCGCCAAACTTGTTGAGTCCGGCGTCGTAAATGACCTTGGGCACGGTCACGTGGAAGAGCTGCTTGACGGCGGCGTCCTCGGCCACGGCCTGGCCGGCGGCGAGCGCGGCGGAGAAGAACGCGACGGGGTAGAAGAGCTTCATGCTGATGGAGGGTCGCTGGCAAATTGCAGAGTGAGGGGACTGAGTAAGTTAGGCTCAAAAAGACATGGGTGAAGCGCCGGAGACCATGTGCCTCATGGTGAGGTCGTTCTCAGTCAGGCCTGGACGTTCCACCTGGACTCGCCTATGACTGGAAACTTGAACGATGATGCCATCCGGGATGCCTGGAGCCAATCAGGTCTGGGTGACCAGAAGACGGCGCGATCTTTGCCATCTGAGTTCGCTTTGAGAAGATCCGTCTTTGACCCACGCTGTGGCACAGCCTGTGCTGAGGCCGAACGCAGAACGCACACCCAACAAACACTCGTGATGGAAACCCACGGATGTTCTCAGATGCACACCTTGAATGAAATTCTGCAATGTACTGTAACGTTACAGTACTAGTGCAGTGTGCCGTACTGAGAAGTCGCGCGACTTTGAAGTTCAAAACGTTCCCAGCGGCCACGACCCACGGTCCGACGAGGCCATGACCGGTGTCGCCAGGAAGCTGGCAATAATCAGTCAAACAAAACGCTTGCGCTGAAGATAGGAAGCCTTGTCATCCTCTCAGGCGATGAGAATGCATGTGGCAGAGGTCTATGGTTCTCGAACTTGTGTTCAGTGTAGCCACAAATCTTGACAGCGTTGCACAGGGCAGTGTACACGAGCGGATCTAGAAGTGATGCAACAGCAGACGAATCCACTCAGATGGACTCGCAACTGCGTTTGGATCTTGGCACCCAGAAAAGTCTGTGGCTCTGTGTTCGCCAGTCAACAAAAGAAGTGGTTGTGACACCATCCATCACAATGCAACCTGAGCTTGAGTGAACTGTTCAAAATCATGGATTTGGTGTGGAATGAGAGAGGCAGTAAAATCTGTTGTTAACTCACAATATCATACACTTACTTGTACTGTATAAATTAAAGTATGTTGGCGGCTGACGTTGTTGCAAGCACTTCCATGGTCAGCACTGAGCTCTGCCACGCACGGGAAGCTCCATTTTTGGCGAGAGTGGCTGGGTCCAAAGATCGGACTCAATCTGATTACTCGCTGGCTCTTCGGATTCTGTTTTTGTACTACTGTGGTGCAAAACAGAGCTTCTCATAAAAAGAGCTCGAAATCAGTTTCCGAAGAAACCTGACTGAGTTCCTCATCATTTGATATGGGTCCAGGATATGAGAAAACGCAAGAATTGATTTTGTTATGGCGCCCAAACGTGGCGCACATTCATATGAAACTACAGAATCACCATAGCCTCACAGACAGACCCTTTGGGCTTAGGCCCAGTAGGTCTTCATCTCCTTCGCAAACTGAATGAGACCGTTGAACACACGCTTGCCGCCAGGGCGGATCACCGACTCGGGCTGCTCGAAGTCGTCGCCTTCCATCTCAAACGTCACAGACGCCGTGTTGTTGAGCTCCGAGTAGATCGCATCCGTGAAAGTTCCGTAGCAAAGGTACAGCTCAGCGGACGTCTGGCTCACGTACGCGTTGGGGCCACCCGCGTTGGTCGCCTTGGCGACGTTGTCACCGAGCGTCTTCAGCTTGCCGCCCCACGGTGCGGGGGCCTGGGCGCGCTGGTAGCCAAACGGACGAAGCACGAGACCCGAGTACGAGTGAATGTCGATCGCACCCTT
>JAADXL010000045.1:0-76263 GCA_023337755.1 Pythium aristosporum | reverse complement strand
GGTCGCCGAGTCCATTACTCGCGGTTGCCTGACGTTGCGTTCCGCCATGGACTGGATGACCAAGAGCCACAACTGGCTCAGCGTCCACGCTGGACGACTAAGCCCTCGCGCATCTCCTTTCCCTGTCAAGCGGAAGAAGGGTGGTCCTGGGTCGGCATCGGTTGAAGCCACATGTCAGCTTTTGAGAAATCTCATATTGGATTCCACCGTGTTTTGATTCTGCGACTTCAACCAGACGACATCCACGTCTCTTGAGGATCCGGGGATCCGTTTTTAGACCCTCGAATAACGGAAAACAATACGACAGACGTCGCCTTCTAAAGCAGCCAATGTTGAAGCGCGTCGTAC
This sequence comes from Pythium aristosporum, assembly GCA_023337755.1. Classification (NCBI taxonomy): domain Eukaryota; phylum Oomycota; class Peronosporomycetes; order Pythiales; family Pythiaceae; genus Pythium; species Pythium aristosporum. The sequence continues at coordinate 75,915 of JAADXL010000045.1, read as the reverse complement.
GAGAACGCTGTCCGAGTCTGCACAGCGTCGCGGTCTGCTCCTCGTGTGGGCGGCCTCCCCCTTTCAACCACCGCGTCCGCGCGGCCCCATGGCCAACAGACCGTCGCGTCTAACCAGCTAGGGATCCATCCGACCAACTCAACGGTTAGTCCTGGCCGCTGCTGAGGACTAACCAACTCGCTATGCCGACGACCGACCGACCGGCCGCGCTCGCGAGCGACGAGGTGGTCGTGCTTCAGCTGCTCGAGGAGATCCACCACCTGATCCTGCCCAACGCGAGCGGCGCGCTGCCGACGGCGCTGCGCCTGCAGGCCGCCGCCAAGCTCTACCTGGACACGCGCGACGCGTTCGAGACGATCGAGCGTAACGTCGAGGGCCGCGACCACGGCCGCCCCAAGCTGCTGCGCAAGCTCAGCAAGCGCCACAGCGTCAACGCGTCGCCGCGAGACTCGGTGGCGCTCCCGACGGCCACGCCCCGCGAGGACGCCACTTCAGCAGGCGTCGAGGCAGCCCACGCGAATGGCTCGCTCAGCGCACGGCCCTCACCACACTCGCCGCGGCACGCGGGGATCTCCGAGACGACCGCACAGGACAGCACCGCGCCCGAGCTGAGCGACGTGATTCTGGACCGTATCCAGGACCTGTTTCGTCACTTGGGCGACATGCTGAGCCGCGCGATCCTGGACGAGCTGCGCCACCGCAACGTGCCGATCGAGACGGCGCTCCACTACGTGCGGTTCCTGCCGGCCGACGCGCAGTGGACCGCGTACATGGAGAAGCGCGACGAAGAAGTGCGCAGTGCCTACAACCCGCAACGGCTCAGCTCGGAAACGCTGCTCCAGCAGCTCAAGCGCAATGCCGAGTTCGTCAAGGAGCAGATCCGCAAGGACGTCAATATGCTCTGCCTCTTCTCCGCCGACGGGACGCTCTCGACGATTTTTGGCGACGATATCACGACCGACGCATCGGTCGTAGCGGAGAAATTTGAGGGGCTCATCCGCGACGTGTACGCCACGTACCTCTTCTCCATCATCGAGCTCAAAATGGACCAGCTTCTCCGCGTATCCGACCAGTGGCAGCAGGACATGGCCGTCTCCGGGGCATCGGCCGTCTCGGCCGACGCGCCGCTCGCGCACCTGTACGTACGCGCCCGCAAATTCCGCGCCAAGATCCCCATTTTCCCGCACGCGATCACGGCCATCGACGACCGCGCGACCTCGGCGATGCTGCCCCACGTGCCCGCGGGCCAGCAGGTTCGCGTGCTGGTCGCCGACCTCAACGACCTGGGCGTGTGGTGGCAAAAGACGATTCTCGCGGCCACGGACCGAGACGTCACGACAGTCCACACGGACGACACGCGAGGCCTCGCCGGCGTGAATGCGTCGCTCGACGGCCAGCTCTACGTGCCGCTCTTGTGTGACAATGCGTCGGATTTTCTGAGAAGGTACGGGCGCAATGGCGGCCTCGCCAAGTGGCAGGGCCACCGCCTGCTCGTGAATAATGGTAAGGACTCGCTCTGGGTCGAGGTGACGGTCCTCGAAGTCGAAGACAATAAGCGCTGCAAACTGCAGCTCAAGAAATCCATTGAAAAGGCAACTCAGACGCTCGCGTGGCAGCATCTACTCGCGCAGAACGAGTGGCTCCAGATCAAAGATCTCAAGCTCTGCGTGGCGCCGCTCAACCCGAGCTTCCGGATACACATGGGCCTGAAGTTCCACGCGATGGTCGACGTGTTCCAGTCGTTGGTGACGGAGATCAGCTCCATCTTCCCGAATGAAGACCTCAAGCATCGCGTCGGCAAGTCGTTGTGGCAGGCCGTCGAGCCGTCGCTCAGTCGCGGCGAGCACATCTACGCGCGGTACTTTCGGTCCGTCCTTAACCAGGAGCTGCCGCCACGGCAACGCACCGGGTTGTCCCACCACAACTCGTCATTTGAGAGAGCGTCCTCGATCGTGCTGGCGTCGGCGTCTATGCGACATCTCGTGGCCGCGCTCGAACACTCGGCGCTCGCGAACGGCACCGGCTCGCTTAGCGGACCGTCGATGGGCCGTGCAGCGTCGTCGGCTGCGACTACTCCGTACTCACCGGCGCCACAACGGCGGCTGTCGCTCGGTGCCTCCATCAGCGCCACTTTCAATCCCCAGCATAACATCGGACGGTCCGTGGAAAACGGGTATTTCGACGACAAGGGTGTCTACCACTACCAGCTCGTGCTGTCGGACATGCCGTTACGCGCGCATACGACTGCGGGGCCCTCGATCTCTCCCTTCGAGAAACTCGCCCACCACTTGCTCGAAGAGAAAGAGATGATTGGTGCCTGCATCCAGAACAACAACATTGCGTTGGGGCGAGCCTTTGCCCAAGTGCTCCAGGAAAAGCTCATGCGGCTAGCCAAGCAGATCCAGTCCAAACTCGACCAGCACGACGAGACCGCAGGGGCGCTGGAGTCGGTACTGACCGAGTACGCGAGCGCGTGTCGATTCCTCTATACGTGGCACATTGTAAGGTACGAGATGGACACGGTAGCGAGGCAGCGCCGCACGACCCGCGACCGCTCGGCCTCGACGATTCACGCCGAGTGGGTCGACCGGAGCTTCCAGCGCATGGACGCTCTCATCGCCACGATGCTTCATCTCCAACTGCAGTTTCTCCAACGGGTCTTTTTCCACGAGTGTGCACGGTATACACTGTCGGGCATTTGCGAGCAGCACTGGACGTCCAGTAAACCGTGGTTTTCCAACTCGAGGTGTACGTACGCAATCCAGTTCACAGTCTTCCGCGTCCAGTATCTCTTTGAAAACGTGGTGCTGCGGCTGCTTGCACAGTATGGTAGAACGCTTTGCGTCCACGAAAAGATGCACGACATGAGCGCGTGGCTGCTCGTGGATCTCGTGGGCTGTGTGTCTTCTCTATATGAGACGCTCGTCGTCTCGCGCGCTCGTGCGGTCCAGTGGAAAATGGATATTTTGTATCTTGTCGTGGGCATCCACAGGCTGCTGCGGCTGCTCGAGAAAATGCTCACGTCCACGGCCGCCCACGCGCACCATCCGAACAGCCGCGGCTGCAAAAAGCGTACGTCTGCTTCTCCTCCCTCTATCTATCTCTCTTAGCATGCTCACCAATATGCTCGTGCTCGCATCCCTTTCCTCACAGCGACCATTGAGATTCGAGAGATTTGTCTACAGCTGCTGGCGTGCCTCGCTGTGCGCGTAGGCCCCGCCAATGCCGTTGCTGACGAGCTTCTTGCGAGGCTTGCATGCCACTCCGTAGTTCCTCCTCATGTGGACGCCATCACGGAGTTCGAAGTCCACGTGACGGCGATCCGTTCAGCAATCAGCATGCACCGATCGGCGCCCAGTGTCCTCGTACCGGATGAGGTGTTACAGTGTACTACTTATTATACAGAACTGCAAAATCCGTCTGACAGTCGTGGCGCTATGTGCAGGACGAGACGTCCGCGTGGACGAGCCACTGCGTCTTTGGAGACGTTGAGATCAAGCACCTCGCGACCGTGGAGCTCAATGTGCGTGAGATTGGCTAGCGGATTCATTCACAGGTGATGGCCATCCTCTGACGGAATGTGGTACATGAACAGTGGCCGTCGCTGATCGCACGATCAAGCCTTAGCACAGAGGCGCTGCTCGCGAGTCTGCACCTCCGGCATGAACTCGGCGACTGGCAGTACCCACCGCTCACGGACGACCAAGTCAAGGCTCGGACGCGTCTCCAAGAGGTGGGTGTACGGTCCCTATGTCCTCAGTTCTCAGCTAACACTGTTATCTGCCTAGTGCGTGCATCAACTGGAAGCACATCTCCACCGTGACGCTCATTCTCTGGAGACTCCTCCGATCGACGACGAGCCGTCTGGAGATCGAAGCACGTCACCATCTAGAGCTGGCGCGCCGGAGGCTGTCCGTCAGCGATCATCACCATCCTTACAAGGCCCCGCCGCGACCGGCTCCGCCGAGGACCAGCCGCCCCTGCTCCCGAATAATCCTTCTCGTGAACAGAGCGGGCCATCCCTTATGATGACAAAACCCTCGTCGACGTCACCGAGCAAGTACATGCAGTCAGATGTCGTGGCCGCGCCACCAACGGATCCAACGACAGGCTGCAGCAGCTCAGGATCCGGGACGCCCCCGACCTAGTGGCGGATGTGACGCATCCTTTAGCTCAGGTCACCTGTATAAATAGAGTCGCCTTCCATTCCGTCCAGGACAAGATTGAGAGGCACATTGCCAACACCGAGTGACAAGGTCTGGACCATAGCCACACGTCAAGTGTGTATCTGTCGTCTCTGGAAATACGCAGCATCCCCCAAGGCTTCTGGGAATTTTGCGCAGCAAGCGTATCCAGTCCTGCATGGAATGATCAGGTCTCTTATCTATTCCTGTACTACCTTCCTCCCCGCCGACAGCACGCGCACAGGCATGGCCTGGATGCGGGGGCATTCCCTGTCACGATGACTGGGCGTGGCGTCCTCCTCGTTGGAGGGCTGCTGCTGCTGGCCGCGGCTCCCTCGCACGTGCACGCCCAATGGAAGCAGCTCTCCGAGTATGTGCCCCCGAGCGCACGGTTCCCGCCCTCCAGTGACCAGTCGCAGCCGCTCAAGCGCGCGGCCCACTCGTTCGTGGCGTTCCACGACTCGCTTTACGTCTTTGGCGGCATTGGCGACACGGCCACGGAGGAGGACCACGAGTTTGACGACACGTGGCGGTATGATCTCCTGAACGACAAGTGGGTCCAGCTCATTGGCGACCGGTCGGCGAGCAATGGGAACTCGCCGCTGCACCGCTTCCACCACGCGACGGCACTCCACACCAATGCGTCGGTCGCCGAGATGGTCGTCTTTGGCGGGCTCTCGATCGCTCCCAAGGCCAAGGCCCAGGGCGCAGTGTCCACAGACATGATCGTCACGCAGTTCAACGACGTGTGGCGGCTCACGCTCGCGGGACCGAACGGCAAAGAGACCTGGCGCAACGACGCTGCCATCGCTTCTAGTTCGGCTGTCCCAGCGGCACGCTCCGAGGCCGGCGCGGTCGCCCACGACGGCCAGCTCTACGTGTTTGGCGGCATCGCGTACGACAACACTGCCGACGCCTCCCCGAAAGACTTTGGCGATCTCTGGAAGTACGATCTCACCGCCTGCACTTGGACGCTTCTCCAGCCGCCAGACGGCGTCTCTCCGCCGCCGCGGTTCTCCCATAGTCTCACGAAGCTCACAACCGCCGCGGGCGAGACGCTGCTGGTCGTGTTCAGCGGTCGCCGCCTCGAACTGCCATCGTGGTCTCTGCTGGGTGACACGTGGGTCTTTTCGCTCAAGACCTCAACGTGGCGCATGCTGGACGCGTCAATGCCGCTCCAGCGCGCGTACACGTCGGTGGTCACGACGGGCGGTGCTTCGCCGACGCTATGGTTCTTCGGTGGGTACTTTCGCCCCAAGCAGGGCGCGAACGGCTACGTGTACGACGACGTCGTGAGTGGGCGGCTGCTGCCAGCGGGGAGCGGAGATTCCCCTACGAGCATCCAGTATTACCACGCCGTCTTTGCGCCTGAAGACGCCGTGCCACCATTGCGGTACAATCACCGGGCTGTGCTGTGGAAGGACACGATGGTCATTTACGGGGGCAGCTACCAGACACAGCGCGGTGATCTCTGGGCGTTCAACCTCACGAGTGCCGTGCTCAAGCAGGACGCGATCCAGGCCATGCCCGTGAACATGGCCACGCTCGTCTATGTGCTCGCGGGGTTTGTCCTGGCGATCGTGGTCGTGCTGCTTATGCTGATTGTGCGCTGGCGCCGCATCGACCGACGTAATGTAAGGCATTTCCCTCACGGTTCGTCGGTCTGAAGCACTGACTGGATTGATCATCATTTCTGTTGGGTAGTTGGAGCTTGCGCGTCTCCGTGGCGTGTCGGTGACTGCACGAGGACTGCCGAAGGAACGGCTCGACCAACTCGAGGTCGTCAAGTACAAGAAACCAACACCGTCGGATCCAACGCCACCGCCGACGCCCGCCGCAGACGCGGTCGACAAGTCGAACGACGACGCCAGCGCCAACAATGAAGACATTTGCCCCATTTGCCTGGTACGATCTGGTGTGGATTCAAAAGGTACGAGAAGGAAATGGCTGATGCGACTGGTGGCGGTGGGCAGATTGAGTTTGAGGAGGAAGAGGACGTCCGCAACTTGCCGTGCAAACACCTCTTCCACGTCGCGTGCATCGACGAGTGGCTCGGCCGCAACACGGTACAGTCCCTTCAGCACAGAGTAAGGAACCCGTCGCCTGACGCTTCCGTGGCTTGTTGTAGACGTGTCCCATGTGCAAGAACAACCTCGAGTTGGACGTCGTCAACGTCGAGATCGTGCGCCAGGCGCCCCCATCGCCTGCGGCGTCTGCCCAGCCGCCAAGCGGTGGCTCGATTGTCACGCCGGCGCTCGCCGGTCCATCCGAGTGATCCGCTCATCGTTGGACACATTCGCCTTCTCTATTTAAACTAGGATCCAGGAGTCTATCCATTCTCTCTCTTTCTTTCGCATACCTATCGTCGTCGCTGCTGGCTCTGCTTGTGCTGCGCGAGCAGCTCGTTGGTCATCTTGAACAGCCGCGCGAGCTCTTCGGGCGTCGCCGGTCCACCAGCACTGTAAAGAGAGAGACATATACATGCAGTCATTTATCACCTACATATCCCTAGCGTAACATCCAGTGCCAGAGCGACGTACATCCACCGCACGCGGCCCTTGCTGTCCACCAAGTGGGCATACCCGACAAAGCTGTTGTAGAGATCGAGCGCCGTGCGGAAGCCGTCGCACCGGCCGAAGTGCGCATACGTCGACGCGTGCAGCGTAAAGGGCGTCTTCTGCTTGAGCCCATTGACAATGGATCCAGACACGAGCTTCATGTACCAATCCTCAATGATGTTGAGCGTCACGACCTGGACGCCTCGCGCCTTCACAAACTCGGCCAGGAACGGCTCGCGCCACGCCGGCAGCATGTCGAGCCCAAAGTTCTTGAACGACGTGAGCACGAGCGTCGCGTCGCACTTGGTCACGAGATGCGCCACGTCAATGTTCATGCCGGTGAGCGACGTGGCGTCCAGCGACGGCACCTTGCGCGCGGCGCCGACAGGGATGAGCTTGTCGCCTCCGACGACCACTTTCCCTTCCGTGTCGTTGAGCTGCTTGAACTCGGCGATCATGTTGGGGCGGTACTTCTTCTCCACTTTCTTCTCGGCCTCTTCCACCAGAATGTCCAGGGCGTCCATCATGTCGCGCAGGTTCTTGATGGGCTTGGACAGAACGGCCGACGCGTCCTTCGAGCCATCAGCTCCGGAGGCGTCGGGCGTCTTGTCGCCTTCGCTCTTATCGCTCGGATCTGCAGGCGGCGCAGCACTGGCCACACAGCGGTGGGCCACCATGCGGCCCATGCGGCCGCTGTGGGACGCGCGCGCAAGCGAGCGCAGACGCGTCGCCACCACCATCGACGCCATGGAGTCTCCAGGTGCCGCCCGAGCCGTTCAATTTTGGTTGGCTCGCTCTCATGTTGCTTGTATGTTGCTTCAATGTAGACGCAACGTAAGCATGTGGTTGTCGCGCGAAGGTGACTCGTTCGTTCATGCAACATCCCGCTTGTTGAAGGCGAGGCGTTGTCCAAAATTGGGCATGGGTAAATCAAGGCATCGCCACTTTGTTCTGCTCCCGCGACTGGCTGCCCGTCGCGCTCACTGCCTGCCGCGGTAGCGTCGCCTCAATCAATCGAAGCTTATTCTCTCTCGCGGCGTTGCGCCTACGACCTGACGTGCTCCGCGAATGCGCCAGCGCTAGACCGTCCGCCCTCGTGTCATCTTGTCTTACCATGTCCATCTTTGGTGGCTCGGGCCGCTTCCCGGACGACCCCGTGCGGTCGCCTGGGCCCGTCTACGGCCGCGTGGAGATCAAGTCGAAGGGCAAAACGGTCGTCATGAAGCGCGACAGCCACCCTGTGGACGAGACCCGGAAATGGGGGAAGCGCGAGAGCTGGATTGGAGGTTTGCAGCGACGGATTATCCACTGAGGGGCTTTCGCCAGTCGCTCTCACGTGGCTTCATGATGTCTATTACGTAGGCACGAACTCCCCCCACATCCCTGTGGTCGCCAAAGGTTTGTCGAGGGAGGGTCGCTCATCTTACTGTAGAGTACACGAAGGGGGGATAATCTAAACTGAGCGTGTGCATTTGCAGTGGAGAGCCACCTCGCGCCGGGCCAGTACAACACCAATGTCGAGCCCACGAAGACACAAGCGCCCAAGGTCTCGTTCCCAAAGTCCAGTCGGTTTCTCTCTCAGAAAGGTGCTGTCCTGTGAGGACATCGGGTTGTCCTCAGTCGAACTCACGACGCGATGTTTTAGTGAACGTGACGGACCGCGGCCACGAGCGAGAGCTGATGGCCGCCGAAAGCCCTGGTCCAAAGTATAATGTTGAATCACTCGCGGCGAACGGCGGCAAGGCCGTGGCGCCAGGGTACTCGTTCGCCCAGCCGGCGCCAGAGTCCAGGACGCGGTTACCGAATGTCGACAGTCCACGACGAGGCCACCGCGAATCATGGCTTTCGGTAATAAACCACAACGGTGTGCTCGTCATGCCCGGCTCGCCAGTCGCTCCGCCGCGGTCAGATCTGGATGCGCCCCCACTGATCGACGAGACGAAAGCCAGCCACACGGGCACGGCCTTTGGCAACGAGCACCGCTTTGGACACCGCAACGAAAAGGCCAAGGCCGTCACTGCCAAGACCATCAGTGGCAGTCGCCGCGTCCAGTTTGTCTCGGCCAAGCATACGCGAGAAAACATGGGCGAGTTCTCACCGGGTCCCATTTACGCTGCCTACAATCCGGACTGCCCGGGCGGACGGCTCGCGCCGTCGCCGAAGTCCACGCGACGGGAACCGCCGCCCGGAAGCCCGAAAGACGGCGTGCGGAACCCACACGCGAATCTCAACAGTCGCAGTAGTTGGCTCGCTGGGAACGTACGCAAATTGGACGGCGTCGAGACCGTCCTCATGCGCACAGGAGACGTACCGCCCGGGCCCGGATCCTACGGCGACCCGTCGTCGTCATTCACGAAGGTCTCCCACAATGTGAAAGCGAAAGGCGTGATGGTGCGTTGTATCGTTGATTCTGGAAGGTATACGTATCACGCTGCGACGCCGTTGATACTAATACGTTGAACGACTGGTGGGTGCTCGTAGATCAAGCCCACGCGCCCGTCGCCACGGCCGGCGCCGCCGTCGCCGTCGCAGCACGACAACGGCGCCCGTAAGGTGAGCACGCGCGAGGCGTCACTGCGCACGCCCGAGCCGACGAGCGCACTGCGAGAGTAGCATATGTGTGGAGCAATAGAGAGGGGCTTTTCTTGGATGGATGGGAGAACCCACGAACGGATCTCCGACCGTTCCCGCGCTGACTATCAGACTCGTGGGGGAAAGAGTCAGCACATGAGTTGAACCAACTCGGCACCACGCGATGTCTTCGAAGAGCTCCGCAAGTGCGGACAAAGCAAGAGAGAGGAGCACGAGGAAGCAGGGGAAGAAGAGGCGAGCGTCGCGTTGCACAGAAGAAACTTGCTTCACGCCGGTCGCGAAAATGTGAAGCCATGTTTGGTGAAACCGATCTTATGGGTTTTGAGAGGTGATACACTCCGCCACCTGGCTGTCGTCCGCCCGAGTGTCCGCCTCCCCTTCCCCTATTGTGTCGCTGTCGTCTGCTCGCAAACCACCTGGATTGTCACTAAGCAGGCATGGATGGAACTGCCAGTGTACGTAAGTGACTTTGCCCGCAGCGTGAGCTGTGACCAGCCACCGCATGGAGCAGCATGCAGTCAGTAGTGCTTGTCTGCGCACGGTGCAGAAACACACGTGTCCACATCGGCTGAGGCTCAAATCCTATGGTGTTTGGCAGTTCTTGTGTTTTACCGATATCCCAGACCGGGTCGCTGAACAATGTGTTCTTGTTTGGTGATCAGGTTTTTCTCCATGTACGTAGGTGGGCAGAAAAGCCACTGCATACAAATCCACCTACTGAATGATGCTCAGTTCGATTAGGGACCATCGTTGATCCGGGAACTGGAGCGACATATGTACGAGTCAGTCCAGTCCACTGTTGCACCCTCGTTGGAGGGTTTCAGCACTGCGCGTTCGCTGGGCTGTCGGAGTGGCTTGCTTGGCTGCGCCGACGTGACAGCGTTCTGTAACTCACGGCTTGTGAAGAGACACTCAACCATTGGGGCTTGTGGACAGCATGCACTGCTCGTGCGTGCGTGCGTGAACGCCGGGTGGACCAACAAATCACTTATCGTCCGGACGACTCCACGCAGCACTCTGGCCAGGAGCCATCTTGTGGTCCGGCCGGGTCAACCAGGTGGGCGCGCGAACCTCCATGAACTGATCCGCACCGAGCCTCCATCCCCGACGCGCTGTTCCTTGAGGTTACATCTACCTTTGATAGCTGATTCTTGAAGCCACTGGATATGTTCTATCCAATCCCCTACTCGCCGCTCCAACCATGGACTCGTCAGCGCGACTAGGGGATCGCCTGGGCGGATGCAGCGGATGCTCTCTGCTCCACCGTCTGTTTGTGGCAAGCGTGTTGTCTCCTCGAAAGTGCACTCTTTGAGCCGTCCCCGTCCGCTCGCCCGTCCGCCCCAACCCATCCGCACGCACACGCAACCGGACGCTCCTTCCCCTCCCTCATCCTCAGCCGCTCTCTCCCCTCCCCTCCCCTCCGCGGTCCGCGTGGCCCTCTCGCTCACTTGCTTTTCCACAAAGCATTAGACAGAGGAACGCTCAAGGGCATTTCCATCTCTCTACCTCCCGCTCCCTCTTCGTCATGGCGCCTGTGACCGACAAGGCCGCGTCCACGGCGTCTGCCGCGGCCGCCGCCAACAACGGACTCGGCTGCGTCAAGTGCGGCCGCGAGATCTCGGAATCCGACGCCTTCTGCATCTACTGCGGGACCAAGGTCGCCGTGTCGCTCGCGCAAAAGGCCAAGGCGCCCGTGGCGGACGCCAAGGCCCCCGCGGCGCCTGCCGCCAAAGCCCCGGCGCCGGCGGCCAAGGAAGAACCCAAGGCCAAGGCCCCGGCGCCCGCTGCGGCCAAGGCACCCGCGCCTGCTGCTGCCGCCAAGCCCGCCGCGCCCACGCCGGAGAAGACGGTGACGCGTGCACCAAGCGGATCGAACCCGGCGCCGCCCAAGCCCGAGCAGCAAGTCGCGCGCCCGCGCACGTCGGCACCGTCCAGCTCGGCGAGTGCGGCGCCGCCGTCGCGCAACAACGTGCCGACCGCTCCTCAGTCGGCGCCGTCCGTGGCGTCGTCGACGTCGTCGCGCAGTGCCCCTGCGACGCCCAACCCGGCGCCGCGTTCCAACCCCTCGCGCCCGCCGTCCACGCCCAACCCGACGCCGGTCCGCCCGACGTCGCGCTCGAACCGTGGCAGCTTGCCGGACGACGGTGGCCGCGGCTCGCTCGATGCCCCGCCGGCTGAAGTCGCCGGCCTCGAGAAGCTCTGGGTGCCAGACAACTTTTCGAACGACTGCATGGACTGCAAGGTGCCGTTCGGCTTTGGTAAGCGCCGCCACCATTGCCGCGTGTGCGGTCTGCTGTTCTGCAGCGCTTGCGTCCGTAACAAGATGATGATCCCGGCGTCGTTCGGCTACACGGCCGCCCAGCGCTGCTGCCGCAGCTGCGTGACAGCGCTCGAGCTCAAGGCGATCACGTCGCCCGCCGATGTCTTTGCCCAGCGTCGCGGCGGCCACAAAAAGTCGTCGGCCGGCAAGGAGAGCAACTACGAGATCCTGGGTGTCCCCAAGGACGCGACCGACGAGGAGATCGCGCGTCAATTCAACGCCAAGGCTCGTTCGATGGATCCAACCTCGAAAGACGATCAAGAACAGCTCCAGAAGATCACGGAAGCGTTCCGCACGCTGCAAGACCCCGCGTCGCGCTTACGCCACGACTCGGAAGTGCGCGACTCGGATGTCACGCGCAACGACTCGTTTGTCGTCGAGACAGCGCGAAGCGACCAGACCGAGTGTCAGGTGTGTTTCCGTCCGTTCAAGCTGGGTCGTCGCCAGCACCACTGTCGCCGCTGCACGCGCAGTGTGTGTAACACGTGTTCCGAAGGCCAGAAGCCCATTCCAGAGCTTGGCTGTATGCTTCCAGTGCGACACTGTACGACCTGTATGGACCACCCACCCAAGTTCGTGCCGCTTGTGATGGAGCCGTTCGCTAAGCCGCCACCGGGCTTTGAGTACTTGTCCAAGCTCGACATCAACTTGGCGGTCAAGTCGATCGCCTCGGACGACGAGCTCTTCGAGGTCAAGACGTACTGCGAGCCCAATGCGAACGCTGCCAAGAAGGCCAACGCCGTGATCACGGACAGCGACCGTGAGATCGCCAACGACTACAACATCACGATGAGCCGCACGTTCGCCGACTTTGAGTGGCTCTTCACGGCCCTCGGTGACCACACGAACCCCAACACGCTGCCCAACTTTCCCGACAAGCGTGCCCCGCGCCAGTCGCGCGCGTCTGCGCTGCAGACGTTTGTCTACGGCTGCATGATCCACCCGCTGCTTCGTGATCTGGACTGCATCAAGGCGTTCCTCGCTTTGCCGGGCGACGACCTGGCCAAGTTCAAGCGTGGTGGCCCCAAGAAGGCCATGTACGATACGGACAAGTACCACGACATTGTTGTCGCGCTGCGTCTTGAGTTAGAGAAGGCGCAGGTGCGCGGCAAGGTTGAGGGCCTCGTGGCTCGCCAAAAGGCCCACGCGCAGCGCATGGGCGAGCACAAGAACCGCTCAGCCAACCAGATGAAGCGTGAGGCGGCGCAGAATGTGCGTCGTGAGCAGGCGGTGACGCGTTTCAAGGCACTTGAGGCGCGTCGCGAAAGCCAGACCGAACGCTCGGCGCGCGAGAAGGATCGCCTCGACAAGCAGGTCGCCACGGTCCACATTCTCTTCTTTGATACGATCCGTGATGAATCGGTGCGCAACACTGAGGAGGAAACGCGTCTTAAGGAGAAGGTCGAGTTCACCAAGTCCAAGGACTCGTTCCAGGCCGACACTTCGCAGTGGAACCGTGACATGGCCGAGTGGAGTCGCCACCGTGCCAACTGGTCGGAGGCCCATAACCCACCGATCTCGAAAGATATCGCGAACGAGTGGATCGTCAAGTCGTACGGTATCTTCCACACTCACACGAGCGCCGAGGTGCCGCGTGAGCTCACGGACCTTCACGCCGAGTTCCACAAGCTCCAGGAGAAGGAGCCGTCGTTCCTTGAGGAGGAGGGAAACTTGGTCGACGACGAATGGATGAAGCTGGCCAAGGAGCGCGAGCACTGGACCAACGACCGTGCCAACATGAAGCGCGAAGACGAGATGTGTGCCGACGAAGACAAGCGTTACGAGCAGGAGCACGAGTACGTCCGGCTCGCGGCCGAGGCACGCGCCAAGAAGGTCAAGGCGATTGAAGCGGACTTGCTCGGTCTCAAGACTGAGATCACGTCGCGATTCCGCTGCATCGCGCAGCGCCGCACGCGCCACAAGGCTTTGGACGAAGAGTTCGAGAAGGAGTGGCGTGTCCTCCAGGCCGAGCGCAGCAGGATCACCAAGGAGCGTCTTGATGAACACAACGCGCGCATTGGCCGTGGCAAGAAGCGTAACGATATCTTCAGCGACCAGCTCGCTCGCCAGGCCAAGTCGCAGCGCATGCTCTTGTTCAAGCGCGCGGCGCTCACGGACGAGCGCAAGGTTGACTGCACGCTGTTCGACGAACACAAGGAGGACTGCAAGAACGCGCTTGAGGAATCTCGCAACTCGCGCATGCTCACGCCCGAGTACATTGCGCGTCTGCAGGCGGACATGAAGGTGCGTGCGCAAGAGTTCCAAGAGGTCCTCGACAGCAACAAGCGCACGCCTTTCGAAGGTGGCGACGCCGAAGTCGACGAGCGCGACGAATTCATGAATGATGTTCGTCGCCGTCGTGCCGACTTCCAGAAGCAGCTCGACGACCAGAAAGTGCAGCTTGAGGCCGAGAACGAGCTCTGCACGTCGTTGCTCAAGCGCATGGAAGAGCACATCGGCAAGCTCGACGAAGAGATCGAGAACGCCGCCAAGGAGGAAGTGCTCATTGCCGAGTTCACGGCCCTCGTGGAGGCGGAGCTCAAGCTTCTGGCCGACGAAGAGACCAAGCGCGAAGAGAAGAAGGCGCTGATCACGGAGCTCATGAACCAGGCTGGCAACTGGGTGCTCGATGCGCTGCACGAGCACTCTAAGCGCAAGAAGAAGGAGGCCGATCGTCTCGTCAAACAGGCGGTCCGTGCCGCCGACCTGCAGAAGCTTGTGCAGCACTTCACGCACCGCGTCATTGAGCAGGAAGAGCGTATCATGCGCCAGAAGCAGCGCATCCTCAACGGCGAGCACAAGGTCGAGATGCTCAAGTCGTCGGAGAACTGGTTCCAGTACGTCACGAGCTTCGCGCAGGACATGGTCAAGAAGGACATGAAGGTCTTGGAGAATGGCAAGGTCGAGCGCATCGAAGACCTGAAGGAGGCCTCGCGTCTCCAGAAGGACGACGAGGTCGACATGACCGCTGTGTTGGCCGAGCTCAAGTCGAGCCGCCAGTTCGCGAAGAACAAGGAAGAGAAGCGCTCGATCTGGGCACAGATTGAGAACGTGTACAGCCTCCAGAACCCCCAGGAGAAGGACGAGGACATGATGATGACGTCGCAGATCCGCAGCCTGCTGCAGCAGCTCGGCGAGGCGTTTGAGATGCTCGCGAACCGCCTGCTCGAGGAAGAAGAGAGCTTGCAGCACGCGTCGACGCAGCTCGAGGGTGAAGTCGACTCGATCAATGCGTTCATGCAGCGCATGGAGAGCGAGGAGAACGCGCTTTGCAACACCGAGAAGGCGTCGCTCGCTAAGGAAAGCCAGGTGCGTCGCTCCGAGAGCGACCTCATCGAGCAGCGCGCACGCTCGCTCATTGACAGCTACAAGCAGATGCAGGCTGAGCACTCCAAGTACCCGATCGAGCTTGACAAGATCAAGAGCCGCCGTAACGAGCGCGAGCAGCCGGTCTTGCCGCGTGACGCCGAGATAGAGGCCGCAAAGCGTCTGCTCAAGTCGCGCAACTACTATGACCGCAAGGCCTGTGCCGAGTTTGTCAAGAAGTTCAAGGCCGACCAGGAGCTCAAGGAAGTGCGCGAGGTCTTCGACTGGCTGCGTGTGGGTCTCGACCGCGACATCAAGAAGATGGAGAAGTGGCTCGAGGCGAGCCGCAAGGACCGCAAGCAGATCGAATCGGTTAAGGTCAAGGGCAACGAGGTGGACTGGGACAAGGATACGCTCGCGCGCATCCCGGCGCTCAAGGAAGTCCAGAAGAAGCTCTCGCGCTCGCAGTCGAGTTCTGGTCGCTCGAACGATGGTAAGGACAGCAAGTCGAGCGAGTCGAGCGCGCTTCACCCGACCGAGCAGTGGATCGCCGATTTGATCACGCTCAAGAAGAACATCTCTGACATTGACCGTGCCGTGCTCAAGAACTCGGCGTTGATGTCGGAGACTGCCAGCGAAGAAGAGAAGAAGGTCACGGAGGCGCTCCAGAAGATGAAGAGCGACAAGGAGTACGTGCTCAACTCGATCCGCTTCATCGACGATGAAGAGGCCAAGGCCGTGAGCGCCGCGGGCAAGGGCGTGACCCGTGCTGAGTCGGAGAACAACAGCATGCTCCGGCGCTCGGCCGATGAGGCATCGGGCATCTCGCGCTCGGGTTCGCAGCCGAGCACGACTCCGCGCGCTGTTCGCCCTGGCTCCAACTCGCGCCAGCCGTCGGCTCGTTCGGCGTCGGGTTCCAAGCCGCCTTCGCCGACGCCATCGCCGCCCCCCGCATCGCCTCCTCCCGTGTCGCCCCCGGCTCCCAAGCCGACGGCTCCCGCCCCCAAGCCAACGGCACCCGCTCCTGCGCCGCCGGCGGCTCCGGTGACGCGTGCACCGTCGAACAACGCATTCAAGAAGAACGTGTCTTCGATCGATCTGTAAATCATGCGTCGTCCGAGTTGTCGTGTGCACATCAATCTGCGCACCAGCTCATCCCAAGGTCCCCTCCCGTCTGCCGTTTGGAAGCGCACGTGAGAGACATGGAAAGAGAAGCGATGCGCACAAGTTAGGCGGCAGTGGGGTCGAAGCTGCGTGCGCTGGTGGTTTTGATTCAAGTATTGGTAGTGAAATATATACATATAGCTTTGTTGATATTCCAGAATGCTCGCGAGTGCCATGGCGCTGCAGCCATCATGACACGGAGATCTCCTGAGACCGGGCCTGGCAACGAGATGGGTTTCTTGATGCGACATGGGAGAGAGAGTCCATCAACCGCCCCTCGCTTTGACCTTCTGATCCCCTCTCTTGAATGACTTGTCCAATACGGACTGTTGGATGCACCCGCCCCTCGGGCGACCGTCAGTTCCCAAAAAGTCTCCTCGTGACGATGGCGCGCGAGTGGTGGTTCTGGCCGGCCGTCTACGGCGGGCTCGTTGTGCTGGTGCGTCCCATGCCTCTTCTTCTGTACGGTGCGGTGGCTCACAGTC
Organism: Pythium aristosporum; assembly: GCA_023337755.1. Lineage (NCBI taxonomy): Eukaryota > Oomycota > Peronosporomycetes > Pythiales > Pythiaceae > Pythium > Pythium aristosporum. Next base: position 59,306 of record JAADXL010000045.1, on the reverse strand, counting down.
GCTCCCTCTCTTTCTCTCTCTGGCAGTCGTTCGTCTGGACCAAGATCCGCTCGCCGGGCTTCGATGTCAAGGGCAAACACGTGTTTATCACGGGCGGCTCGTCCGGTCTCGGACTCTCGGTCGCCACCAAGCTCGCCAAGCAAGGCGCCAAGGTACAGTTGCCTTGTCTTGTATCTCTTGAGTGCGGAGAAGCTCACATGGAGCTGTTGGGATAGATCTCGATCGTCGCGCGGTCGCAGGAGAAGCTCGACGCCGCCAAGCGCGAGATCGAGGCCGTGGCGGCCAAGGGCGAAGTGTTTGCGCAGTCGACCGACGTGACCGACTTCAAGTCGGTCCAGAAGGCGATTGCGGCCGCCAACGCGTTCCACAAGCGCCCGACCGACAAGCTCATTTGTTGTGCCGGCCTGGCGGCCCCAGGCCTCATGGTCGAGCAGGACGTGGAGGTGTTCCACCGCATGATGGATCTCAACTACTTTGGCGTGGTCCACACGGTGAAGGCCGCGCTGCCGGCCATGATCGACGCCGACAACCGCGGGCAGATCGTGATCATCGGTTCGGGCTGCTCGATGCTGTCGTTCATTGGGTACACGCAGTACGCCAGCTCCAAGTACGCGCTGCGCGGACTTGCCGAGGCGCTGCGCAACGAGCTCAGGCTCTACAACATGACCACGTCGGTGTTCTACCCGGGCAACATTGACTCGCCGGGCTTTGCCGAGGAGAACCGCTCCAAACCGGCCGAGACGCTCGAGATTGAAGGCAACAGCACGCCCGAAAAGCCGGACGCCGTGGCTGACAGTCTGCTCAGCGGTCTCCAGGACGGCCAGTTCGCCATCACGAACGACCCGCTGCTCTTTGTGCTGCGGCTCATTTCCAACGGCGTGTCGCCGCGCTTCAACTCGCCGCTCGAGCTGCTGCTCTTCCCCTTGTGCGTTGTCATCCAGATGGGCTTTGGGATCTACATGGACTTTGTGGTTTCGCAGTCGGCCAACAAGAAGCGCGCCGCCAAGAAGACCAACTAAGAAAGAGCTCCCATGAGACCATAACGAAGGGGTACGGATTATGTATTTCAATACATTCGTCAAGACGTATACGCTATACCGTATACTGTATACCGTTTACCGTATCATAGTACTGCCATCCCTCGAATACAGCGCGGTGTCTGGTGCTTTCGACCAATCCGACGTCGGCGTAGCTGCTCGCGCGCAAGTGACAAGCACACTGTGAATGGCCCCGGCGCCACTCGGGCTCATTGCCTCTTGCTGCCGATGACCGACTCGACCTCGCCCACCGCCAAGACGAGCGCGCCGGCGCCCGCGGCCGAGCAGCAACCGGCGCTCAAGAAGGCGCGCGTGGACAATGGCGAGGCTCCCGCCGCCATTGATGCCACGACCGCGTGCTTCTTCCCGGGGCTTCTCGACGACGCCAACGTCCACGCGCTCGCGGCCGCGTACAAGACGTCGGCGCCGTACTTGCACACGTGCATCCCGTCGCTGGTCGCGCCGCAACTGCTGCGCGACGTGCGCAAAGAGATTGAGCAGCACTTGGTCTTTACCGAGAAGGAGACGGACATCTACAAGGTGCTCCAGACGGGCGACCTCGCCAACATTGACGGACTGCCCGACGCCGAGCGCCAGCAGCTCGCCAACTTGCACCGCCTGCGCAACGCCATGTACTCGCAGACGTTCCGCGATTTCGTCTCGCGCGTCACGGGCTGCGGGCCGCTGTCGGCGTCCAAGCAGGACCTGTCCATCAACAGCTACTGCCAGGGCTCGCACCTGCTCAACCACGACGACGTCATCGGCTCGCGGCGCGTGTCCTACATTCTCTACTTGCCCGACCCGACTGAATGGGACCCGGCCTATGGCGGCGCGCTCGAGCTGTACCCGTGCGTGGCCAAGGGCACGCCCGACGTCGCGCCGACGCTCGTGCTGCCGCCGAAGTGGAACCAGTTTGTCATGTTCACGGTCCAGCCCGGGTACTCGTTCCACAGCGTCCAAGAGGTCGTGGCGCCCCATGATCGACTGTCCATCTCGGGCTGGTTCCACATCCCACAAGAAGGAGAGTTGGGCTTTGTCGACGGCCAAGGCGACGACCAGGACGCAGCACCGGCGTCGCTCGCGCAGCTCGAAGACGACTCGCGCGACACGGAGTTTCCGTTTGTCGCCGTCGAGCCGTCGAGCTCGGAACTCACGGACGCCGACCGCGCGTACCTCGCGCGATACCTCAACGCCGACTACCTCTCGCCCGCCAACCTCACGCAGATCAACGAGCGCTTTGCCTCCGACTCGTCGATCCAGCTCAACGACTTTTTGCAGCCAGACTACGCGAGCGTGCTGCAGCCCGTGCTCGTGGCGGCCGACGAACGGGACGGACTCGCGAACGGCGAGGCCAAGATGGTCCACGGCACGGGCGTCCACGCCGGCTGGCGCGTGCAGGGCTCGCCCGTGAAGCAGCGCTTCATGGTGCTGACGGCCGAGCGGCAGGAGGGAGAGCCGGTCGAGGCCGCCAAGCTGCGCGAGCTGCAGACGCTGTTCACGTCCGAGGCGCTGCGCCGCTGGACTGCCGAGGTCGCCGGCTCGGCCGTCTCGCACGTGCGGGGCCGCGCGCGGCGGTTCCGCGCCGGTCTGGACTACACGCTCGGCACTTCGTCGACGCTGACGAGCATCTTGGACCTGACGCTGTCGCTGACGCCCGCGAGCGTGTGCTGGGAGGAAGGCGAGGTCGGCGGCTACGAGTGCTACATTGCCGGCGACGACACGAACGACGATCCCGCCATCTACCGCCAGAGCGCCGACGACGCCGACACGCTGCTCGCGACGCAGGCCGGTTGGAACGTGCTCACGCTCGTGCTGCGCGACGCCGGCGTCATGCGCTTTGTCAAGTACGTCTCGGCGCTCGCGAGCGGCTCGCGGTGGGACGTGTCGTACGAGTACCTGTTGGAGAAAGATGAAGGTGGAGACGCCACGGCGGCGGTCACCGCCGAGTAAAAAGAGACCTGTAGGCGTGTGGCGACAGCAATGTACTTCCGTGATTGTCTATACAGAGAGAGAGAGAGAGAGAACGCTTCCTGGATGAACTGTTGGGTAGTACCTATGGAAAGGGATCACCACTCAACCACGTCGCTTGCTGAGCCGCCACGAGTCGGGCGGGTTGTGGCGGTCGTACAATGGCTCGATCTTTTCGTTGCGCTTGCGCTTGGACAGCTTGGTGGGGTCTCCTTTCTTGAAAAATGCTGGCGCGAGCTCCACGAGCCACTTGGCTTCGATCGTCATGACGCTGCGCATGTACTCTTTCGTCGTGAGCACGAGTTCGTGGTACAAGACCCATTCGGGGTTCTTGTTGAACACAGCGCTGGACGGGTGAATGTACACGGGCTGGCCTTCGACCATGGTGCGGTAGCCTTCCTGCGGATCTTTCTTGGCCGTGTTGGCAAAGTACCCAGCGACGATCGCGCGACGCACCTTGTTCAGATTCCGCCCACACGACGTCACGTCCATCTTGTAGCGATCCAGAATCGACAGCAGCTGCTTGCGGACGTCCTGCGCGCGTCGAATCGCGCGAGCCTGGATGAAGTTCTCAAAACACCACGGATTAGAGAACTTGGAGTTCTTCCAGGCTTCGTAGACCGCGAGCAACGTGAGGTGGTCGCCCTCAGGTTGATGGAACTTGGCCTTCTTCTGGTCGGCTTGGGCCTGCTTTTCCTTGGGACGGAAGAACACGGTCTCGACCGACAGCATCGCGACGATCGTGAGCACTTCTTCGGCACACCCGAGCACGACCGACGTGAGCAGAACTTTGGCGTTCTTCGGTTCGACCGGGAACTCCGCCATCTTCTTGCCCAGGCGAGTAAGGAGCCCTTCATCATCCAGCGCGCCCAACCCGTACAGGCTCTCGAGTGCGAGGATCATCGACTGTTGTGGTGGCGGATCCATAAAGTCAAACCGCAGCAGATCGTTGATGCCCATAGCTTTTAGCTGCAGCACGGTCGAGCTCAGATTCGCGCGCTGGATTTCCGGAATCGTTGTCGACATCATTTCGTTCTTGTAGGCATTCTCTGTGTACAGTCGATAGCACTTGCCCGGACCCGTTCGTCCAGCGCGACCGGCGCGCTGCCGTGCCGACGCCTGCGAACATGGCGTCACGACGAGCGAGTCCATGCCGACCTTCGGGTTGAACGCCTTTTGCTTGCAAAAGCCCGGATCCACAACGTAGTAGATCCCGTCGATCGTGAGCGAGGCCTCGGCAATGTTGGTAGCGACGACACACTTGCGGGACCCCTTTGGTGCGGGTTCGAAAATCCGCGACTGCATCTCGGACGGTAACGCACCATACACTGGAAGAATAATGAGCTCGGGGGCGAGCGCGCGTTCTTGTAAAGTCTTGATTCTTTGGTACAGTACTTCGCACGCCGTGTCGATCTCTTCTTGGCCCGTGAGAAAGAGTAAAATGTCGCCCTCCGGTTCGGTGAGATGGATTTGCATCACACATAAGAGCGCCGCGTCGAGGTAGTCGAGTTCGGGCTCCTTAGTGTACAGAATCTCGACGGGAAACGTACGTCCCGGAATCGTAAAGATCGGACAGTCAAAGAAGTAGCTGCTAAACTTCTCGGCATCGAGCGTCGCCGACGTCACAATGAGCTTGAGATCTTTGCGTTTCTTGACCAGTTCCTTGAGCAGACCAAAGAGTACGTCCGTGTTGATCGTGCGTTCGTGGGCTTCATCGAGCATCAATGCTGAGTACTTGGAGAGCCGGTTGTCGGCGAGGTATTCTCGCAAGAGCATGCCCTCGGTCATGTACTTAATCACGGTCTCGGGCGACGTGCAGTCCTCGAACCGCATCGCGTACCCGACCTCTTGACCCAGTTCACAACCAAACTCTTCCGCGACACGCTTGGCCACGGACGACGCTGCGACACGACGCGGCTGCGTACAGCCAATTATTCCCTTGGACGTGATGCCCATCTCCGCCATGTACTGGGTCATCTGTGTGGTCTTACCGGAACCGGTCTCGCCAATCACGACCAGCACCTGATTCTCGGCAATAGCTTTCATAAGCTGCCGCTTGAGCTTGAACACGGGGAGACTCTCGCGCTGTTCGAGGATCGACTTGTTGGAGACAATACCGTACGACAGGTTCTTGCCGACCGACTTTTGCTTCCACTCGGGCATCTCGAACGAGGAGCCCATGTTAATGCCACGGAGTTCTTGCGCAAAGTGGCGCTCCCCAGCCTCGGGCATGGGGTCTTCCCACGGTCGATTCAGATCCTTCGGGATCGAATCGATCAACTGGTTGGCTTGGGTCTGACGAAGCTCGCGGCGTTCCTTGGCCAAATTGGACTGTGTCATGGCCGCGCGCTGCATTGATCCGTCCGGATTCTTGACGACTTTAATCGGAGACAGTTCGCGACTGAGGTGAGTCTGCCCTCTCAGGAAGACGGGCTCATCGTCGTTGAGCTCAACTTCAAAGTTTTCTTCTGTGCCATCGATATCAAGCAATCCATGGTCTTCGTCGAACGTTGGATAATCCTCCACCGAGAGCACGCCCGAGTTGATGAGCTGCCGAGCCTCCCATCTTTCCGGAGATGACATGCGCTTGGCTGCGCGCTGCGGCTTGGCGTCGTCGTCATCGTCGTGGTCGAGGCGATGCATGCCAGGGGCCGACGGGTTGATCCACGAGCGATTGTCGGCACTCGCGCTGGCATCGTCGCGTGCACGTTTGGCCCCATCAGCAGAGCGAGACGGCACGAGATCTTGGCCCGTTCGCTGGTCTACGTCTTTCATGGACATGGACACTTTGCCGCCCGAGATGGAAATCACTTTGACCTTGACGCGCTGGTTGCGACTGACGGCGTCTTTGGGATTCGTGACGCGCTGCGCCGACAGGTTGGACACGTGCACAAGTCCTTCCTTCTTGCCGCCGTCGAAATCCTGCTCGAGCTCGACAAACACGCCAAAGTCCATGACCTTGGATACGCGGCCGTCGTAAATGCCGTACAATTCCAGCGCCCGCGACTTGCTCCCGCTGCTGCGGCCATCATAGCGACCGTCTCGATCGCGGCTACGGTCACGATCACGATCACGATCACGATCACGACCACGATCCCGGTCACGGTCGCGATCCCGATCACGGTGTCGGTCTCGATCCCGGTCGCTACGGCCGCGGTCTCGCTCGCGTCCGCGTCCATGGCTACGACTGCGACTGGGGCTTCGACTCCGCCGGTGCCTTCGGTCATCGCGGTCTCGGAAGTCGCGATCGCGGTCCCCGGCGCCTGGTCCGTACTTACTGGGCGCAGCGTTCGGCACGGCCGCGACGCGTGTCTCGGGGCGTCTCGCCATGTACTTGCGGTCCTCGTCTTCGTGGCCTACGACGCCGGCAATGTCGGCGGCCGTGAGCTGCTCGTCGTCGGCGATCTCGCGTCGCTTCTGGTGCTTCGGGTCGCTGGCTTTCTTGGCAGAAGCGCCCACTGTGGGCTTCCGCGGCGCCATGGTGTGGACGATGCGGTAGAGGTTCTCGGCGAGCGCCTCGGGCAGCGGCAAGTCCTGGTCTTTGATGGAGCGCAGAAACGCGGCGCAGGACGCGCTCTCGCGGACCATCTCGATGATGAACTCGGCGAGCGTCTTGTCGCTCATGCCCAAGTGGTTCTCCATCTCCGTGCAGACCTTGGAGACGAGGCTCAGCTCCTGCAGCTTCTCCATGGTTTCCCCCTGCTCTTCCGCGCGCCTTGGTTTCTTTCCTCCCTTGTCCTTTGGGGCCACTTACTTGGCGTTGCTGGAGCCCACTTCGTGGCTCAGATAGATATGAGGAACACTCTGTGGATCGTTCTAGATTGAATTCTAGTTTTCACTTGTGGAGCGCTCCAGAAAGACGGTGGACCACACGGTGGGCACCATAATAAAAGTCCACGCCCCACTTCTGATTACTTTTTGTGACTGCGTCAAACAAAAAAGCGTAAAAACGGGGGACTCGAGCGGCCTTCTATTGAGGTCGCTTCAAAACGACCATCACTCTCCCCCTCTGGAACGATCTCCGCCGATTCAAGTTGCGAGGGTGATACCGTCGATTCATCACGGCGTGTTGCGAGAAAGCCCATACATTGGTCACAAGCTTCTTCCCTCCCCCCCAAGCACCGGACTCGGCCGCCACCACACCAGCATATTCGTCCAACACCACCAGCAGAGCCAACAGATCCAACACGCCAACTTACCACCGCCCAACAGAGAAAGGGACCCACGAGCATGAACACGACCGTCGCGCCGACCGAGTACCTACACTACCTGGACGCGCACCTCCCGCACGCGCCGACGGCCATCGACCACCTCATGCAGGACGAAGGCACGACGTCGTCGGCGTCGTCAGCGTCGCCCGCGCAGTCGCCCGCGGGCCGCCACCACTCGTCGATGGCGATGGCCCATTTACAGCAGTTTAGTGGGGGAGATCACTCGCAGCATGAAGACGCCGAGGGCGACGACGACATGGACGGCGAGAACGAAGATGAAAGTAACAAGGAGAAGTGGTCCAAGCGCCACGTGTGCGACGTGCCCGACTGCGGCAAGAGCTTTGACTCCAAGTGGGCGCTCATCCGGTACGAACATGACTATTCCCTCTCTGTAGTCTTGTACATGGAGACTGACGCAAAGGACTCTCTTTGGGAACAGACACATTCGCGTCCACACGGGCGAAAAGCCGTTCCCGTGCACGTATCCGGACTGCGACAAGTCGTTTGCCGAGAAGTCTGCCATGACGCGCCACTTACAGACCCATTCTCGCGACAAGCCGTACAAGTGCACGTACCCTGGCTGTACGAAGAGCTTCAAGGGGAAGGATTATCTCGAGTTCCATCTCAAGATCCACGCCGAAGGCAACCCGTACGCCTGCGAGCATCCGTCGTGCTCCAAGACGTTTTGCAGCCCCAAGAGCCTCAAGAAACACATTCGGTTGTGGCACAACCCCGGCGGCAAAAGCACGTCCATGGAGCAGCAGCTCCGCGAGCGGATCATCAAAATGGCCACGCGCAACAAGGAAAAGACGCGCAAATTTGAGTCGACCATCCGCACGCTCATGGACGAGAACGAGGCGCTCAAGCGGAGAATAGCCGAGCTCGAAGGCCACATGCGACGATCCTAAGCCCGGGCACTGTATCCTTCATATCGTTCCTTATCTATCGAGTCAGCTCTCCATATCTGAGGGGGTCTCGCTGTATCTTGTTGCTTCAGTAAAGCTTGTCTATGTTGTTGCTCCCAATTCGCGTAAACCGCATGGAAGCGACGGATGGACCATTCTCTGGTACTACGTAGTACTGCGTAGTATACATGTCCGCATGGTGAGACGATCAAATGAACGACCAGCAAAAGCTCCCACAGCTCATCAAAATAATAAAATCTCGGGAAAATACCTATCGCACACAGGGCGTCCGCGCTGCTGTATTGGAAGTGGAAGCAAGTTGCACGCCGTTGCGTAATTATCCTCGCGGCTTGGGGCCGCCCGCGGCCTTGGCCATAATGATCTGATCGACACGCAGCACCGTGATGGCTGCGTCGGCACCGAGTCGCAGCGCCGACCGCTTAGTCGCTAAGTGGTCCCAAATGCCCTCGCTCAAAGCGTTGGTCACAACGTGCGTCGAAGTCTCACCCTACAAAGAAAACCCAATAAACATGGTGCGTTAGACGACGTGCCCCTTATCCTCAGTGACGCGAGAACTATGGGACGCACCTCGACATTCACGCCAGCGTTCAGGTTACCGGCGGCATGGGACGCATTCAAACTGGAGATGACCTCCGTCGCCATCTTGCCAGCGTTTTCAGCGAGAATACGCGGCACGATCTCGAGCGCATCGGCAAACTTCTTGATCGCGTACTGGTCGAGACCGGGCGTAGCTTCACCAAAGTTCTTGAGCTGTCGCGACAGCTCCAACTCGGTGGCGCCGGCGCCGGCCACGAAGCGCGCATCCTTGCACGCGGCCTTGACACAGTTGACGCCGTCATCAATGGCGCGCTCGATGTCATTGAGCACGTTCTCAGTGCTCGAGCGCAGTACGATCGTCGCCATTTTGGCGTCTTCTTCGTCTTGCCGGAACACCGTGACCTTCTTGCCGCCAATCTCCTCGACCGAGACGTTGTCGCAAAAGCCCATCTCGTCGGGCGTCGGCGCGCCGAGCCGCACGAGCGCGTTGGCGTTCACCGCGCGGCACAGGCGACGCAGTTCCCACTTGGACGTGATCTTGACTGCCATGAGGTCATACTTGTCCAAAAAGTGCTGCGCCATCTCGCTGATCGAGCCGCCCGAGACCACGACCTTGGCGCCGCTTTCGGCGATGCCGCGGATCGCCTCCTCAAGGTTCTTCTCCTCGCTCTTGTTGTAGTTCATGAGCTCGTCGGCGTCCTTAATGAGCACGGTGCTCTTGGCCTCGGTGGACGAGATCTCGATACCGCAACCAAAGACAGCGATCTTGGCGGCCTCGGCCTTCTTGACCACGCCTTCAGAGCCGCGCTGCACGACCATGCCCTTGAGCACGGTCGAGTCCATGAGGTTGCCGCCGCGGATCTTGCACACGCGGATGTTGTCGACATTGATGCTCGGCCTCTTGGGCGCCGACGGCATGACAGTGAGACACGCCTCGGCCACGAGCTTGGCGAGGAAATCTTCAAAGCCAAACTGCTTGGACGCGAGCGACGTCTTGATCGCCTTCTCGAGCTGCGGCTGGTCGCGCACGTTCTCAATCTGCGCCGACTCGAGCGTCTCGAGCAGCTCAATGCACTTGTCATAGGCCTTCTGGTAGCCCGTGACGATCTCGCTCGCGTGGAGCCCCATGCGCAGCAAGCTCGCGGCCTCCATGAGCAGCTCGCCCGCGAGCGACACGACGAGACACGTGGCGTCGCCGTAGTCGTTCTCCTGCATCTTGGCGGCCATGGCCACCATCCGCGCGGCCGGGTGCACGACCTCGAGCTCGTTGACGATCGTCGCCGTGTCGCTCGTGACAAAGATCTTTTCCAAGTGGTTGATCACGAGCTTGTTCATGCCGTTGGGCCCGAGCGACGACCGCGTGATGGCCGCGAGCTGCTTGACGGCGTCGATGTTCTTGGCGACGGCCTGGTCCACGCCCTCGAAGTGCTTGTGGCCGTCCTTGAGCAGCGACGAGAGGCCGCCGCCCACGTTCAGTCCCATCGACTTGGCCATGGCGTCTGTCTGTCTGTTCGTCTCGTAAGGTTTCCTTCCCCCCAGGTGGAAAATGATCCCGGCCAATCTATGGAAATCTTCACCGCCAGGCCAACCACACGCTACACTGTAGTCACAGTTTCAGCCAATCAGCATGCAGCATGGAAGTTCTTCCAACTTTCATTGGATGAAAATAGAGCACCATAAATACAGTAGATTTCACCACGGCCCTAATATGGATTCAGCGGATGCCCTTCATCGGGTGCTGGCTTCGAGACCGAGTTCATCGAGCTGGCCGAAGAAGTCGCCCGTGATGCAGATGATGATATTGAGTGTCTTGACGGCTTGGGCGTGCTCGGTCGCGGACAGCGCGTTTCGCAGTTGCCAGCAGCGACGCAGGAGCTGGCGGATCGTTGCGGCAACTTCGGCGTGAACGGGCTTGTCCAGGCGCGCCAGCAGCGCATAGATCCACACACCACGCGCTCGCGAGACAGCATCCAGCGTATCCAGCCAGTCGGTGTGGTACACGAGCAGACGCCTCGTCAAGACCTGGTCAAACTGGAGCAGCAACCGCATGTGCGGCGGTGTGCCACACGAGAGGAGCGGATCCTCGTCTTCCGCTTGTGACGCGGCGCCGTCGCCTTCTGATTTGCCAAAGAAGAAAGAAATCCACCCCGCTTCGTCATTCATTCGCGGTACCTGAGTCCGTAGCACACTCGTCATCGCTGCGCTAGTGCCATGTATCGCGAGGTTCCTCTCTCGCGGCGGAGGACCGATCTCTTGCCAACGCGCGAGAAGCTGCCGCAACTCTGCAAAGTCGGCGAGCAGCTCTTGCTTCCACTCCTCGCTGGGCAGTAGTGCAGCATCAGTCACGTCACTCAGGTCTTGCATCGCAGGCATGTTGGCGGTTTGCTTGCGGTCGTATTGACGCGGATCAACATCCGACACCACAACGTCGGGAATGCCCTCGGCTTCGATGCGCACGCGCCACAGATACTCCTGCACATCTGCTGGTGGTAGGCCCTGCTTCATGCGCTGCACGATCGCGTCCACGTCCACAGACTCTTCGTCCACAGGCAGCACCGCCGCCATCATCTTGCTTTGGATCGACGACCCGGGTTCGTTTTTGTGAGCTGGTTGAACAGGTTACACTGCAGCATAACCTTCACTAAAATGGGTACGGGTTTGAGAAGTCTCCTTCGGAACCCAGACCCATTTTTGGTTAAGAGTAACCCGACCCGCCGTGGTCTCATTTTTCGACTGGCCAGAGATGGTGACCACGAACCCACTTGATGCGGTCGCGGACCTGCAGGCCGCCGTGGCGCAGCTCGCGCCGACGCTGCGCCCGCAGGTGCTACCTAAGGGTGTGCAGTACGGCCTTGACGTGTTGCTCAGTTTGTGCAAGTCTGAGCAGCAGAAAATGGCGCTGCGCAACGCTATTGATCGTCACGCGCCAGTCGACGCTGAGGAAACCGGACGCGGTGCCTATGCCATCGGCGCGTTTGACGTTGCGAGACGAGTATTCTCCGTCGAGAAGATCGCATGGCTAACGGAAGAAGAGGCGCTCGTCCACGAGTTCCCACGGTTTATTGAGTTACAGCTGCATGACGCCGAGCAGGTACGAATAAGAAAGCCGCCGAGGCTAAAGAATAGTTGGTCATCTCAGCTTTGCTGGTTGCAATATAGGCGACGAAGATCACAGAGTTCTTCCTCACGCAGAACGGACACGACACCGGTGACGTGATGCTGGCACAGCAGTGCTTCAACGCTGCGTTCGCACTGCAGACGCTGCTGCGGGCGTTCCCGCGACCGCCGATCGCGATCAACGGCTGTGCCATCGAAATGGACGAGTCCACGGACGTGGAAACGGTCATTGTCAACGCGCTGCTTGCCAAGAAGACCAAGTCGACCAAGGCAGACAAATCTCCGTCTCAACAGAAGTCTTCTAAGAGCAAGAAGCGCAAGGCGACGAGCAAGCAGTAGATACATTGTGTTAAAGTATCCTCTTCAATAGACTTTTCCTTTTCTTCTTCCTTTCGATGCACCCCAGATGCGGTTGTATGATTGTCGATCCGTAGAGTACGCTGTGGGCACGAGCATGGTCTTGCAAGCTCAAGTTCACTTCCTCCTCTTCATTCAGTCACTGAACCAAAAAGAGTGTCTATTATGTGCAGTGTGATCTCGTTGAAGAGCTGCATTGGCACAGTCTCATGCACTGCATCCAACTCACAAAAATCGACTAAGTAAGACTGGGCAGGTTGTGCATTCAGAATGGAAAACACGCAACCGCAAATCCCCATTGAACACAAATTCCGGCGCATCGACAACGTGGCATACTAAAAAACGGCTGATGTCCGCGCGGCGCCGCCATCAAGCAAACCCCACGTGCCGATGCAGTGGCTATCCCCACGAGAGGGGACATGTCTTTCTTTTCTTTCGGATGGCCGGTAGGTCCGCCGAGCGTCCAGAGAGCGCCGCCGCAAAGCTAAGCACTCCACGAACGCCCCGCGAGACCTGGTGACCGAGGAGTCACACTGGAATCAGAGAGCGCCGCCGTTAAGCTAAGCACTCCACGCTACCGGCGTGTAGACCGCACAGAAGAGTGGGTCTAGTGGACGACCCAGGAATCGCGATGATCCAGAGGGCACCGCCGTCAAGCTAAGCACCCCACGAACCGCCATCAAAGACCTGGTCGGAGCTCTGCACCGTTGCCGGTAATCTGCAGACTGAACTGATCTGTGGGGTCTTTGTCGCAGAATATCAAAAGTGGGTTCGTTTTTGTTCGTTGGGGACACTATCCCAAACTGAACACTTTGGGTTTGGAACAATCATTAAAGTAAGGGACTGTTGCGCTCTCTTCGTTGGGGACAAGCATCTAAACAGGGGATCACCTTTTCATGGGTACGCTAAATGCGGTCGTGTTGCTCTTGTCTACCGCTGGTGTACGCCGTGGGCGCGAAGATGCACTTGCAAATGCATGTTCACCTCTTCGTAATGCGACAGGAACGGGAAGTCGCCGGCGTCTTTGATCAACGCCTGACACTCACGAAGTCAGCAGACGCTTTGAAAAGGCCCATTCCTTCGCCAAACGTACTCGCTTTGCGTGCTTGTAACGGTGCTCCAGTTCGTCTCGCACTTGGAGAGGCAGCGTGGTCTCGCTGTGGCTCTGGTGATACCGTCATACTCAGTACAGTAGTTCCGGATTGGGCACCAACTCCAACAGCGTACATCAATCAGCGTGATCTTGTCGTCCGATATACCGAGCTGCCAGCTCGTTGGGTCGCACGGCTGGCACTGGAGCGTCAACAAGCACGCAGCTTCCTGTTGTGTGAGCTTGCTAACCTTAACTCCATGGCGAGACTGTCAGTGCGGCGCTTGTTTTCATTTCGAGAATCGCACCAACGCACCTGGTCGGCGATGTAATCCACTGCCTGGACGTGGGCTGGATTCTTGTCTTGCTGGCGGGGCAACTGCTCAAGCAAATGCCTTGGCGGCAGAGTGAGTTGGTCACTCTCAGTTCGCACTAAGCAGTTCAATCGCTTTGTACTTTTTGAGATAGAACTGGGGCAGGTACGTGATCCTAGCGAGGACGCGCTCAGTCAGCATTTTTTTACTGAGTGATGGATATCTCATATATCTCACGTGTGGAGCCACGGCGCCTTGGAGCCGAATGTTTTCGTGTCGCAGTATCCTTGCGTCATCACGAGCGACGCCACACGATGTGGATACGTGGCCACGTATCGCTGATAGGCAGAGCATCGCACAGATCATCCAACACGGTGACGGTCCCAGTACGAACCGACTTTATGTTCACAAAAACACACCTGGGCGAGGTAGGCGCCGAGCGAGACGCCGTACACATGGATCTACAGGGCATTCACATGAGGCTTGTCTCTTGTAGTGAATTCCATATCGAGGGTCAACATCTGACCTGCTGCAAACCGAGGGCGTCGAGGAACCGGTCGAAGCAGTGGATCCACTCCTCATGGGTCCACACAATTGGGTGTTGCACCTTCCCACGCAGAGTCATCTCTTCGTCAGAGACGTGGGGCCCACACACAGCTTCTAGCACCCATGCCCACTCACCGCGATGATGCGATAGCCCTTCAGCGCGAGCTCCGTGGCCTGCAAGTGGAAGATCTTGGGGGATCCCGTCGTGCTGGGCAGACACACGAGCGGCGCCACTGAGGACGACGGCTTGCCGACGTCGAAGAACTCCCACGTGTGGCCGTCGTACGTCGTCACGCGCTGCCGCGCCGCCTGCTGGAGGAACGCGCGTTCGCTCTCGTCCAAGCGGCGCGCCATTTAGTCCAGAGACTGGATCTCGATTCTCGCCAACGCGGTGAGACCAAAAAATACCCAAGAACCTTCCATAAAATATCGAACCTTCGGCATTGCAGTCTCCAAACGCATTGTGTCTATTGTCAACTCCGTATACAGCTCTATTACCCAGCAAACTCGGAGAGATGGTTGGTAAACTTGCGCTGGTCAAACTTTTGCTTCTTGGCCTTGCGGTCCACGACGCTCTGGTACTTGTCGTCGCGGTCCTTGCGTTTCTGGAGCGTTCCCTTCTTGGCGTTCACGCCCGAGTCGCGCAGCTTGGTCGACGCCGGCGGCTCGCGCAGCGCAAAGCTCTTGGCAATGTGGCCAAAGTGGAGCCCGCGCACGTGGAAAATGCCGCGCGTGTCGGACGAGTGGGTCGCGTAGCTGCGCACGAACGAGTGGAACGCCTGGCACGCGAGCTCGAATAGATCCTTGTCGCCCAGAAGCGTCTGCTCAAAGAGGTACTGGAGATCGCTCTGCACGACCTCGTGAACGAGCTTCTTGTTAGACTTCATAAAGCCACCGCCGCTCGCGACCCGTGCCACGGTCTTTTCGAGACTGAGTGCGTTCAGGGACAGACAGTGCTTCTTGAGATGGTCCAGATACTCCGACTCGGACGGCATCAGAAACAGGAGGCTGCTGCCTTCATTCCCACTCCGCGCCGTACGGCCAACTCGGTGGACATAATCGCGGGTCTCGGTGGGTGGATCGTACTGAACGATCCACTGAACCGTCGGTAAGTTGAGCCCACGCGCCGCGACGTCCGTGCAGAATAGCACGCCACTGGACGCCGAGCAGAAGTTCTTGAACGTGGATGTACGCTCTTGCTGCGGGATGTTACCGTGGAGCCGGAACAGCGAGCCGAGCGAGCCAAAGAGCGGCGACGCAGCGCCGAGGCGCTTCTCCGCCGTCTCGTCGGCCGCCAGCGCGGCTTTAGAACCCGTTCCAGCGGGCCACGCACACTTTTGAAATAGTGCATAGTGGAAATCCACGGCATCGCACGTGGAGAGGAAGACGACGATCTTGCACTTTTTCCGAGAGGCCGTATTGGACGTCAGCTCTTGCCGCAGAAAGCAGGAGAGTCCGCAGAGTCGCGCCTTTGCCGGCACGATCATAAAGTGCTGCTGCAGTTGGTGCGGCGTGTTGAACTGCTCTTTGTCTCCTCGTGAGGCGTCTTGCTTGGTGGCCTTGGCGACCTCCGAGTCAGCATCGATTAGGACGGGGTTCACGAGACTCATGCGCGCGAGTTCCTGGACGCCGCTGTTAATGGTCGCCGAGACCAGCAGGTTCTGGCGTCGCCCACCCGTGTACTTGTTTTGCTTGGTGGTCGCATCAATAATCTCCAGGATCTGCGTGATCTGCTTCTGGAAGCCCATGTCCAGCAGGCGATCGGCCTCGTCCAGTACGAGGAATTGCAGCCGCGCATAGTTGAATGACTGCGTGTTGACCAAGTGGTCGGCCAGGCGGCCGGGCGTGGCAATGAGAATACAAATGCCTTTGCGGAGCCGCGCCTTTTCCGACTTTTTCTTTTCGCCACCAACCACCATGCCCGGCACGAGAAACACGAATGCCTTGGTGAGCTTCTCGGCGGTCTCTTGGATCTGCTGGCACAGCTCTCGGGTCGGCGCTAGAATGAGCGCGAGGCAACCGTCGTCTCGGCCAACGCGAGGCTCGATGGACTGGAGCTTTTGAACGATCGGGAGCAGATACGACAGGGTCTTCCCTGATCCCGTCTCGCTCTTGACCATGACGTCCTTGCCGGCGAGCACCTGCGGGATGGTCTTGACCTGCACAGTCGTGGGACGAGCAAAGCCAAAGCCACGGCTCGCACTGTCTTTCTGGAGAATATCGATAAGTCGCGGGTGAAGCTTCATGGACTCGAAAGTCGTGAGCGCAAAGATCTTTTCGCTGGCACTCGACGCCAGGGGGCGGTCCAGCACATAGTCGATTGCTGTGCGCACGGTCGTGAACGCCTCAGGCACGTACGCTTCTTTATTCGGGTTCCTGCGCGTACCAAACGGCTTCTTCTTGTCGTCAACTTCGCCGCCATCAGTCGTGGTAGCGTTCTCTGTCGCATCACCCGTGGCGTCGCCCGTGGGATCCTGAAGCGCAAGTTCCTGCTTAGCATTCGCAGCGATTGACCGCTTGATGATCTCGTCCATCTCGTCATCAACGTCTCCGGCAGCCGCGACAGGCTCTGGATACTCGACTTCCGAGTCTTCGTCCTCTTCTTCGTCACTCTTCGCGACCTCTTCGCTGTCCTCCTTGACCGGCTGGGGTTCCACCACCGTTGGTGAAGCTTTGGACTGCTTTGTGAAGTTCACTACACCCGGCTTCTTCTTCTTCTTCTCATCGCGACCGCCAGGAACAAACGCATTGGCGCTGCGTGGTGCAGCGGCTTTGCCAACAGGCGGCCACGGCTGCTGCTGGGGGTTCGTGGGATGGGGACGGATCTGCGTGCCGTTTGTACTACTTCCGCCCGCCGCAACGCGCGCCTTGGCCTTGGCGTTCTTCTGGGCGTTCTTCTTGGCGCGGAAGGTCGACTTCTTCTTCTTTTGCACGCGCGCCGCTCCGCCCGAGGCCGCGATATTCAGCTGGAAGCCGCCGCCGTCCGCCATTGTACCCCTCGCGTCGTTTGATGGAGCTGCTCGCTTGTCAAGAGGCTGTCCCGCATAGGTTAACTGTTCAGGTTCACCAGAGATCACCAACACCAACAGTTCCGATTGTTGCCCGTTCCCGTCACATGCAACTCAAAAGCAACTTCACTGCAACTTATTAATGAAAAGGCAACTCGAAGGCAACATATAATGAGATGGCTTGATGGGAACTGGTGAAAGAATGACGACAGAGACATCGCAGATCTGGCGCAGCTTTCGTGCGCTCCGTGCGCATGTGCTGGCGTTGCCGCCGACTGATCAGGTGCATAGATGTGTACTGTAATAGCTCTTTTATCCGCTCTTCAGTTGGGATGCTCATGCAGCGTTTGCTGCTCTCTGTAGCCGTCGGAATGCGTCGTCGAAGGCAGGCTCATGCACATGCGCCGTGTCTCGTACGTCACTTTCCGTTTCTTCCCCATCCTCCATTCCTCTCGCTCATGGCCCACAATGCTACCATCAGCCGCCGCTGTTCCTTCTACGACCTCGCGTCCACCGACGCGAGCGAGAGCTCCAGCCACCGCGTGGAGGTCCTCCTCAAGATTGTCGATGGCGAGATTTCGACTGACGACGTGGACGCCATTCGCCACCGCATCAGTCTCGGCGACGTCGTCCACGTGCGCTGCCGGCTCGAGCTGCTCGCTTCCCGAGCGAATGACGACACCTCCTTAGAGGACGACGTGAACGACCCACCGCTGCTTCTCGTCGCACGCGACATTGTGACTGTGGTCGCTTGGAGAGAGACACATCCCAACGAGCCGTTCGTGCCGGTCGCAACGGTCCACAAGAAGACCCACCCAGAGGCGCCGCTGCAGTCCCAGCCAACGATAGGACAAGAGACCGCGGCAGTAGTCCACTGCAAGTTCTGGATCAACACGGGCACGTGCCACCAGGGCGACCAGTGCCTCTCGTACCACGCGCTCCCCCACGAAATGAAAGACGCGCGGCTCGCGTGGCTCGCTCAGCGGCGACATGACAAGCGCGCGCGTGCCACACAGGACGCCGACCCGCACGACGCGCACGGCAAGACGAGTAAGCACCAGCGTGCGCGCGTGTTTGTCGAGTGGCTCGTGGCGACGTTTGGCGAGCCGTATCTGAGACGAGGTGCCGGCGTAATCGACGTTGCCGGCGGCCGCGGCAACGTGTCGTTTGAGCTCTGGAACAAGCGCCATATTCCATCGACACTCATTGATCCGGTACGTGAGGAGGAGAGAGATAGAGGAATTGGGAGAAAACTGACTTGAGTGTTCTGTACAATACGTGAATACAGCGACCGCTCAAGCTATCTCGTGACCAGCACAAGCATTTCAAGAAGCAGAAGAAAGCGGGTCAAGCAGTGGAGGATGCCCTTGTGCCGCAGGTAACATACACCTTCAGTAGTGGACGCCTACTGGTCAGTGCTGAGACCTTTGGTGATTGTAGAAACTCGCGCTGTTCAACACGACGACATTCTTTGAGGACCCGCTCCAGGCAGCATTGGTGAAGGACGCCTCGTGTCTGGTCGGCATGCATCCAGACGAGGCCACCGACTCGATTGTTGACGTGGCTGTGACCCACGACAAGTCATTTGCTATTGTGCCGTGCTGCGTGTTTGGCCAGTCGTTTCCGGATCGTCGTGGACCCGACGGCGTCTCCAAAGTGCTGTCGTACGATGATCTCGTCGAGTACTTGGCGGCCAAGCATCCGGACATTCAAAGGGCTTATCTACCGTTTGAGGGCAAAAACTTGGTCTTGTATCGACTACCGCGGCAAGCTGAGGCCAACGAATGAGTGAGTAGATGAAGACCAAATGCTGCTTCTGATAACGAATATCACTCCTCAATTTCCAATACATTACGATGATTGACACACGAATGGAAGGTGTTGGAGATGAATTTGCTCTGGGCATTATAGTAGATGCCAGATCGTTACATAACTGCCACGACTGGCTTCGTTGGTGCCCGTGAAGACAAACTTGAGCGTGTCATCTTTTTTCGCGTCCACCATGTAGTTTATGGTGCTGAGAACCTGTGGCGCCGCCACCGTCGCTTTGTCTGTCGTATAGAAGACCTTTTTCCCGTTGTGCCAAAGTTGACACGTCATGTTGCCAGCAGTACTGGTATGCGAGATCCCAGCCGCCACAGCATAGATCCCCGCGACACGGAGCCGGATCAATCTGTCATCACAAAACTCCAACGGCTGGGAAACGCAACCTGGAAGGTCTCCGCTCCAAACGAGCACTTCGCCCGCTTTCGAAGCTGTATTGGTCGATGCGCCGTACCCGCGTTGCGCACCCGCCATGCCAAGTCGCACTTCACGAATCAGGTCCAACAACGACTTCCCGTTTCCTTCCGGATTTGTCACCATGTCTTGCAGATCCGCCACCTGACGCTTGAGATCCTGTTGGCTTTCCTCCACATCACTCAAGCGCGCCACAACGAGATCCACGGGCTTGAGGTCAACCTGCTCCATTCGAAACAAGAAATGAACGGTTGCCACGTAGCTCGACCACTGCAGAGGGAGCACCAGCTTGAGCGTTGGCGCACTGACACTATCAACGACCCACTCAACGGCAATATCACTGCCACTCTCGCCACTGAGACACTCGGCGAAACGCTATCGCAAACTCACTTCTTCGTGAATCGCCTCAATGCTGACGGTGTTAAGCGGGCGTACCTTGGCGTAGTCCGTTAGCTTGGCCATGGGGATCGCATTCTCCTCCGTCACAAAGTCGGTCTTTTCCAGTTCCCGAGTTTGCCTGCACATAACAAAACGTGTTGGCTCTCATTTACATGCTTGCATCGAGGACCCACTCACAAGGACCCACTCACCACTGAGTCTTGGATGTTCGATCCTCGAACAACAGCACCATGACGTCCTCCGCCACGACCGTGATTTTGAAGCGGTGCAAGCGTGGCTCGCCCGCGACGACCACCGTGGCGTCACCCCGGTACTCGGCGTTCATATTCAGTCTCTTTTCCTCAGTCGTCTTGCCGCCAACTCGAATGATTGAGAACTGGACGGTGCTGAGTGGTTTCTCGGTACTCTCGCCGACTGGCGCTTGCTGGTTCGTGGTATCAGTTCATACAGTTCCTCATCGAAGTCATGCAAGGCTTCAGTTCTTGATGCCACGTCGCGTGAGATAAAATATTAGAGGCAAGCGTAGCGAGTCCAAAGCTCTGATGCGTCAAAGCTGGAGAAACTTTTCCGTGAATAGCAAAGGCAGAGTTGTGTGTGGATGTCTAATGTAAATTACGCGGAGTTCGTTCTCCAAGGTTAAATATGTGGTGGTAGGGGGGTACGTGAGGACGTAGATAAGTGAACGCTCGGTCCGTGCTCTGCCAGATGAAGCACCGAAGAGTGCCTCCTCTCCATTACCAGAAGCGGACCGAGAACTTCCTCGCGCGCTGCGACAGATCCTCGGGCGTCGTGAGCGACATGCCGCGGAGCCGCGTGGCCGCATTGTCGTTCGAGGCGGGGATCTCCGGCTGGCATCGGGACGTGTCGAGCGCGTCCCAGGACGCGAACCGCGTGAGCGGCGTCGGGCGCTGGATCTGGTGGACGTTGCTTGTGATCTGGGGGAACCGCGTGAGAAAGGTCTCGACGAACGGGTGGTACGTCACGACAAAGTTGTTGGACGTGACGGCTTCAGGCTGATGGGACTGAATGAGCTGGCCCTTGAGGGTGCACTGCAAGAGCTTGGCGATCTGCACGGCCGTCGGGAGCGACTTGGCGTTGTGCGGCTCGAAGCCAAAGAGCTCGGGCTTGATCAGCGCAGGGCACAGAGTACGAAGAAAGAGCGCGCCGCCCACGACGATGCGGGCCGACGACTTGCAGTTCGGGAAGTGCTGCTGAAACTCCTGCAGCACGTGGTGGGCCGACGCGCGCAGCACGAGCGGGGCGTAGTGGATGGCGCGCGCCATGCGCTTGAGAATGGCCTGCGCGTACGCGAGCACGTCGTTGGCGCCGTTGTAGATGCCCGACTTGTCGCCAAACACTTCGCGCAGCACGTAGCGGAAGTAGGAGCGACCGTGGAGGAGGCTCATGTCGCGCAGCAGACAGCTCAAGTCGGACGTGGACCGCAGAAAGAGATCTTCCTGGCCGTTGAGGCTCGCGAGTTCCTTGCGCACAGCGTCCTCGAGCAACTGTACGGGCGGGAGCGACGTCTCGGTCAGGGTCGGGAGGGCCGCCTCGGCGCGTGCACGGCGCAGTGGCTGTCCCGCCGTGGCCGCGGCCACTGCATCTGCGGGCGTCGTGCGCTCATGTGCCGACGCGTAGCGGCGCATCATGCGAGTGGACCCCGGCTTGCGGTGGTTGCTCGTGGGCTGGTGGTTTGCGTAGTGCGCCACCTGCATCGTGTGGGGGTTGTGGACGGAATGGGATGGAATGGGAAGGGAGATTGGGAGGCACGGGATCGCTACTTAAACGGAGGAAGGAACGCCGCCGCCGCGTTCCGCGCACTTGCGTTCGCTGCGGGGAGCAAGTCTTGGAATGACCACGACGACGGCCGCGCCAACGTTGGTTTGTCGCGCAGACAGGCCCATGGCCCCTCAAGGATAAAAGTTGGTGTGTACGGAAGCCCCTAGCCCTCGTCGTGAGACCAGTCCTACGCTGGAGCGCGTTCCATTGAACCAGCTGGGAACGCGGCTGGTCTGCGTGGTCACCGTTCCGCGAACAAAGCAGTTGTGATGTTCGGCCACCTGGCTGCCGGTGACTGACTCATGCGACGGTGCTTCGTTGCCAGCTGGTTCCGGGAGGAAGCCAAAATAAAACTTGTCGAAAGAACCGAATTTTGCCCCCGGCGATAAATTACTCGTCCAGGGCCTAAAAGCTTCAGAGGGCACTTGACCGGAGACCTTGAGGTGGCGCATGTCCACTGGTCGTAAATCCTCCAAGACACGGGAATTCTTATTGTAGATGAGGGTATGAGCAGTGTATTACCACACGCCCGTCCATCCAACGGATTTTGGTGACATGAAGGCGGAACCCACCAAAACTCGGCGGGAGCTTCTCCCGTCTCCACACAAGCAGACCAGAACCATGGGTCCCTCCAAGGATTCGCGAGCGCAGGTTCATTCTTGACCAAGACAAACCAGCAACATCCGCGATTCCGACAAACAAGAAATCTCAGATCGAATCGATGGCGTCAGCTCAGTTGCGCCCGAAGGGTACCTGCCGTCCAATGCTGCATTTGTATTAGAATATGATTGTGCCGGCAACGAGCCCTAATGCAAAGAGAGTCTTTTCTCTCCCTCCTGCCACCTCAGCATACAGTGCAGATCCAAGATCCGTTTGGTGCCCAGGGCAAATCGTCCTTCACATCGTCTGGAGATGCCACCCGGCTCTCCGTATCATGCTGCCGTTCATCTCTCATGTCAATACATGCGCGGGAGCCCGCAGACATGTACGCTACTCGGTGTTAATACTGTACCAAGATTGCAAGTTGCCCTTCTACTCCGAGTGCGGGTTCGTAAGGCCAAGCAGTTCAAGTCGGACGAACACGCCTCCATTTGGCAGGGTGAGCACCCAGGTGGGTTCCGGCTGCCCATTCCACCATTAGGAACAATCCATCTCAGTAGCGAGCAATCTGCGACGTGTGAAAGGGGAATGGGCAGCCAGGATCCAGTGAATGGGAATGATGTCGCTTCCAAAATCCGGCATTTGCTGCTTCTTCCATCGAAGCGTGGCTACAGCACACAGTGGATAATGGCACCACTGCTGGAGATGGTGAGTCGTCATGCCCAACAGGGCAGTTGCTCTACTGCAACCAGGCGAGAGAAAGGGAGGGCAACGGGAGAAAGAAACCGAGGGAGATCCGGTGGGGCGTCCTTTGTGACCCCTCACCGGATGCTCTTCGGCAATATCAGCATTCGTTTTCCCGGGGACGCATCTCCATGGTGATCATGATGCTGCATGGATACACGCACAAAAGATCAACTTGTTCAACACCGGCATCCTGCCAGATCGCTGGGTTACATGTAGGGCAAGACAATCGATGCTCACCGTCTCTCGTTCTCTTCTCTCCCATCGGTTGTCCTTCTTTTGGGTTCTCTTGTCCCCTTCACACGACGATGGACAAGTCGTGACGACCGAGCCCTACCGGTGGCGTGCGGCCGTTGGAGCTGGCCACCGCCGAAGCCATGGAAGCTTGAGAGTTTGGCACGGCCCTGTGCTTTGCCGGGGCTGTCTTGGGCATCGTGGCCCGGTCGAGCTCGGCCAGGATCTCGGCCATCGACGGCCGCTGCGATGGCGACTCGTGAAAGCACAGCTCCATGAGCATCTGCAGATCCTCGGGCAGATCCTTGGGGACAGGTAGTCGCTCGCCTTCCAGCACAGCCATGCCGGCCTCGATCGGCGTCTTGTTGCGGAACGGCGGCGTCGCCGTGTAGGTCTCCCACATGAGCACACCAAACATCCACGAGTCCGACTCGTACGAAAACGAGTGCGGCGGCTGAAGCGACTCGGGCGCCATGTACTTGATGGGCCCAACAGATTCCTTCATAAGCGATCCACCGTACGCGTTCACGCGTCGGCACAGTCCAAAGTCGCAAATCTTGACGCGGAAATCCGAATCGACTAGACAGTTACGTGCCGCCACGTCGCGGTGGATGAAGCCACCTTCGTGGATATTGAGCAGCCCGGCGGCCGCGTCCTTTAGCATGCGCGTGCGCTGGTGCGTGGATAGGCTGCTGCTCATGCCTGGATTCTTCAGACTGTCTTCGAGACTTCCAAAAGGTAGATACTTGGTAATCAAGCTGAGCGGATACCGCATATCGGTAGAGGCACCGACAAACGGAACGACGCATGGATGGTGCCCAAACATGGATAGCACAGCGGCTTCATGCTGAAACTCCTTGAGGATCTGGTCGTTGGTCTCGCCAAACTCGCTCGCACGGATCGTCTTGACCACGACGTCCTCGCCCTTGTAGCTCGCGCGGTACGCGTCCCCAAAGTAACCGCTTCCGACAAACTCTTTCAGCTCCAATGTCGGGTACGGGATCTCTTGGTACGTCATGTCAAGCACTTCGAGCTCCGAGTCGAGCATCTTGGCCTCGAGCTCCTCTCGGTCCAGCTTGCGGGACGACACAATCACGTACGAGCGCAGCACGGCGACCTCGGTACCGACAACGATGCTGGCCTTGAAAAGCACTTGTCCGAAATCAGCATTGTCTGTACACTCAATGTCGTACTCCACGCTCGAGATCTTGCCCTCCCATGGGAACCCCTGGGTCGCACCGTTGAGGATCTTGAAACCTTCGGGCACGTCCAGCGTGACGTGCAGAATGGCGCCGCGACGCACGTTCAGTTTCGTGTTGATGGAGAGTTGCTTTGCGTCCGGATCGGCGGCCTCGGCACGTTCACGCACTTCGGAGCGTTGGTTGAGTAGAAACGCCCAGACCGAAAAGCGGAACGACTGCTTGGACGGGCACACGCTGGGCGGTGCGTACGAGCAAAAGTGGACTTTGTCTCGCTGGCCGGGCACGTCTTCATAGTGTGGTAACGCCGAGATCTGAGACGGCACGACGCGGTTGTGGTCTTCCGAGAACCGAATCGAACGGTATACGTGCTGAAATTCTTCCGATGGGAAATCAGCATCGTGGAGACTGTTGGTCGGTGAGAGCACATCGTACGGGCGCGACTCGAGAAACGAGTTGTTTAAAAAGCTGTTGTTCAGCGACCCCACGGGCGACAGGAGATCATAGCCGCGTTGGCCAGAAGCGCTGAGCGTGCTCGGGCTCATCGCATTTCGCTCAAAGCCTCGGTACAGCGGCGTGGTCTCGAGCGTGTGAATGACTGCGGGGCTCGACGTGAATGAGAATTGACTCAACCCGCTCACGTCTACCTGGTCGTCACTGGGGCGTGATAGGTTTCCCCACATAGCCTGAATCTCTTGGTCCGTGAGCGCCCCCGTCTGGTAGGCATTTGCGATGTTGAGCATACCACCACTACTGCCACGACGCTTCTCTCCTCTCAAGACAAAGGCGCGATCGTCGACGTTAGTGGCAGTTGGGACCTCGCTGTCCATTGAAGTCGCCGCCCGGCGGCCTCGCACACGAACTGGTTCGTGCCTAACCGAGACCGCATCAGTGCTTGTGATAGGCTTCACTTCCGGTGGTGATGGATCACCGGAGGCTTCTAGCTCTCGTCGCTGGCGTTCAATTTCTTCATCAGCGGCCCGCTCAATTTCCATTGCATGTTCGTCGCGCGTCTGAATCTGCTGCTCGCGCACGCGATAGCTGGCACTGAGCTCTTCGACTGGTGGTGGTGGTAGCTCCTCGTATTTGCCTTCGTAATCAGCATCTTGGGAAGCCGCCTGGAATCGAAACTGCTGCTCAACTGCTCGCTCTGCTTTGACTTCCATGGCGTGCCTCTGTTGAGTCTCCGCTGTACTGAACTTTGACTGGGCATCCGCTTGCCTCCGCTGAGCCTCGGCTTGCTTCCACTGCGCCTCCTCCAGTTTCCGCTGCCTGTCTTGCCGTGCATAGGTACGCTCCATTTCCTTGGCCCGTTGCTCTTCTTCTCGCGCAAACTCGAGCGCGTATCGTTCCTGCTCGACAGCGTATCGCTTGTGTTCCTCGGCACGCCTCGCCTCTCGCTTGACCTGCTCCTTGTACTGGCGCTTGAGGTCTTTCGCGGCTTCCTTGAGCTGACGCGATTGCTCCTTGAGTCTCTGTTTGGCAGCGAACATGTCAAACTTGCGAAAGCCAGTCGAGGTCCCAGTGTCATGGTCTTCTGTGAACGCGGCACGACCCCTGTGGCCATTCTCTGACCAGCTCCTGTGCCCCATGTGGTACTGCATCGCCGGTGACATTGGGATCTGATCTGAGGGTTTCGCCATCGGATACTCCTCTGTGAGATTTGGTGCACTGGGACGCAGATCAAGTGCCTCCCATAGCCGTGTATGAGCACCGTGCTTGAGATCGACGTCAGGAGCAAAGCGGCCGCCTGCAGGGTGGCCCGAGTCAAAGCTATCGCTTCGTCGCAGACGACCACCACCTCCACCTTTGCGGCCGCCACCACCGCGTCGTTGGCCACGCGGACTCGTGCTGTAGCTTCGCGCAAACACGGGCGACGCGATGGGCGGCATCGACACGGCCGACCGACGCACTTCTTCCTCCGTAACGACGCGAGCGAACACCTCGGAACCTGGTTCGCTGGTAGCAAACGGCACATCAAACGACCCATATGGTGGTGGCGGCGGTGGTAACGACGACGGGTCCATCATGCCCCCTGGCATCTCCGGGCGGAAGAAAGCGCCTCGCCCCATGCCTCTTCCACGGCCACCGCGATGGGAGTACCCGCGGAAGCTCCCCGCACCACGGCCTCCTCGACCACGACCGCCACTATGCGTCTGCTGATCGCCCTGCGCGTCCGCTGAACGCGACTGGATCGTCACCTTGATCCCGCAGAATTCCATCTCGCGTGTCTCGGGTTCCGCTTGGAACGCACTCTCGATTGGGTGGTCTGGACCTCTCGGGCCCCCAGGCATCGTCGCCATTGGCGGTATGGGAGGGAACGCGCCGAACGAGTATCGCGGGTCAGCCGGTGGTGCGGGCGGCGCTGGTGGTGCTGGTGGTGCTGCTGGTGGTGTCGGGCCGGACGAACCGCCCCCATCAGTGGTGGAACGGGGCCCCGCCGCTGCCAACAGACTCGAAGATTCACGCTCACGAAGCTCCTCGCGTTCATCAAAGTAGATGCGATGCAGCGACAACTGCGGGGCGGCGGAATAACGGGGGGCATCGTGGAACAGGTTGCTCGCGAGAAGCGGCGAGTGCACGGACGCCGCTGCTGCGTCCTGATGGAACAGCACTTCCTGGAATTTCTCCGACACCCACACACTCCCCGATGCAGCAGCGACGCCGATCTGGTACGCGAAAAACGACGTCGCAAGCGCAACAAACACTCGGCTCGTCGTGTCGTCGGCCATGACCATGTCCTTGCCCGGCGCGAGCGATGGCACGACTTGCGCGGCCGCGATCCACCACAACACGAGCGGTACGACCGCAAAGATGACGTTGAAGAAGCCCTTGAAGAGCAAGAAGTACACGACCGAGAATACCATGACCGGCAGCGTGACTTCGCGCCCACGCGTGGAAGACGAACGGGACATTGGCAGCGACGCCGGTGCAGCCGATGCCGAGGAACTGCCGAGCCGCATGCCAGCGGCCCCGCGCTGGCTGGCCTCGCGCCGCAGTCCTCTCGCTCGCTCCTGCGCGAGCCGCTCGGATTCCGTCTGCTTGTCACCCACACGCGCGTTGATCCAGAGCTCATTGCGCCAGAGCCACGCCACGAAAAGCCGCGACGACCGCGTGGACGCCGACAGCACACACAGCAGCAAGAGCCCCAAGCCACCGAACGTGAGCGCGAGCATCGCCACCAGCAATATCCCATAGAACATCGCGCACACGTGGAAGAGCAGCGTCGTGAGCAGCGTCATGACCACGCCGCGGCCCTTGGAGACAGCCATCGTGGGTCTGTCGTTCGAAAAGGAAGGCGCTTGTACTTCTCCGTCTCGTTTCCTCGTTTTCTTTTTCTTTTCGGCGCTCGTCAAGCTGTTGCCTATCGAGATGGGGCAGCGCCGGTCTCGAGTGCTGAGCAAATGCGTGGGACCGTCACACGCCGCGACGCCCCCGCGTGTTTCACTTCGCTGCTTTCCCGTGGGCGCTTGACGTCGGACCCACAACCCGAGTTTTAGGTGCCATGCTCGACGGAAGGCCAGACAGTCGACTCGGCCGTCATGAGAAACCTGTATAAACCGATACCCGGCACAAAGCAAGGACGAACCCAGCTGGAAGCTGCTCCCGTGAAGAGCTGCAAGCCAGTCAAAATCAAACAGCACGTTGGCCAGCCTGGCACGGCCGTCAGCGGATACAAGGAGTTGCGCCTCCATGTTGCATACAATTAACACATGCATCTCGTTTCACTGCATCTAGGGTCGGGTGGCTCAGCGTCGTTTGTATTTGTGAGACTCGCCGCGCCCATTGTTGGGTTCACAAGCCGGAGAACCTCCACAACTGAATCACGGCTGGTGCGATGGACGGGTTGATGATGAAAGCATGACCTACAGTCTGACAGTTCACCATCATTCAGTAATCTTACGTGGACACCGTCAACTTGCTCGAGCCAGGAACTCGAACAAGTTGGTCTTAACGTGGCCACCACAGGGATCTTTCCCGATGGCCGACGAACGTTTATTCGTTTATTAGTTCTGACTGAATGAAGACTGACTGTATGGCGTTTTGGCGTGATCAGCGTCAAACTCCTCTGAACTGGACAGACCGAAGTCCCGATCCACGATTCGGTCTTGGATTCCATCGACTTGGCCGCCAGGAGAAGAGTTGAACGTTATCAAACACCACCAGTCCGTCTTGACTTCCTACTCGTGATCCTTCGCGAGTGTTCGACGAGCGTGTCGACTCGAGGATAAATATTCGGTTCTCGAACTACTCGGTCCCGCGACACCATCAATCGCACTCGTGAAGTAGATCTTCGACCTTTCGACCCTGCAATACCGAGTCCTCATCACCAACCTGCAAGTAGACGTGGACATGGAAGATGTCGATCGACCGTTCCGGGTTGTCATCGTAGTTCCAACGGTGCACGTGCGGCGCGTTGGCGTCGATCCAGTTCTCGACGTACTGCTTGATCTGCTCGTGGGTGAGATCCTGTACGTGCCACAACGTCCAGTGCTCGATGCCTGCTGGCGTGTTGTAAGGAAACATGTTTGGTTCCAAGCACGCGGTCCTACCGTTGAGCGTCGTGGCGAATATGTGTTCTTCCGCTGAGCCGTACTTGTCTGCAATCTCGTCGAGGTGGTCCCACTTTCGTTCCTTGCACTCGTCGGTCCGGCTCCAGTACTCGATGTAGAGCGTGCGTCGACTGTATCGGGCGTCGCTACAGTCAAGATCAACAGCAGGAGAGTAGCAGACATCGTCATCATAATCGTCAGCAGTCTCCGCGGACTGGTCCAACGGAGAACCCTTGACTGACTCACTGCAGGAGCGCAGTTGGTCTTCCATGCTGGCAGGCGACGCCGGTTTCACGTCTTGATCATCACCTAGTTGCACACGTTTTACTGCGGCCGAATGCTCGTCCTTCTCGTCTCCCACGCTACTCCAGCGTCGTTTACGCAGCGTCGAGCTAGTGGAGAGCGCAGTCGACATATCCGTATTAATAAGGCCATGCTCGGCTGGGCACGAGTCCTTCTCGTCCTTCTCAGCAGGAATCGAGCTGTCACCTGCGCAGTCGCCGGAAGTGTGTGCGCGTGCTTCTTGATCACTGTAGCTGACCGTCTTGGCTGGTGAAGGGAACTTGCTGCCACACTCCTGAACACAAGCAGAAGTGATTAGTCCTGGTACGCGAGCAGCACTTCCAGTTCCGTCGCTATGTGCCCTGAAACGCACCATTTCGGCGACAGACGAAGGTGACGACGCGCTGTACGAGCAGCGCGCTGGCGTGCTCAATCGCTGGTTGATTTCCTCGATGCTCACGGACGTCGAACACATTTTGGGTTGGCGGTCTTTTCTATCACTTTGTCGCAATCGCTTCTCGACCGGATCTTCGTGGTCGACCGGATCTTCGTGGACACGATCACGCGGCAGCGGTGGAGATCGTATACGTTAGGGACTGATGAGGTCGTCGGGATCTCACTGGCTCGCCAATCTATGCGCGGGACGTCGCGTGGGGTTGCCGTGATGTGCTGCGCGTGGAGATGTTTCTCGATTGCCGCGGCCGACCGACAAGTCGTGGAGAAAAGAAACCAGTGGAGGCCGACCTCTATTTAGATCGAATCGGCGTTCCCTCTCCCAACCTCCATACAAAAATATAGATAAGCAGAACGTGTCATCCGTCCTGTCTGGCGGACAGGAGCAGCAATACTGTATAAATCTATAACGATCTGAGAAACAATACCTTACAAAACCCCATCATCTGGACAGACAATATATAATGTTTTCGAGTTGGTTGGTCTGGGTGTTCAAACGCTAGAGCACTGGCGGCAAGCGACGCAGTGGATTGAAGGACTGAGTATGGGCAAGCGCGCGGCACCGACAGCGAAGAAGGAAGGGGCAACGGCCCCCACCTCAGGTGCGTAACCACGACGCTTATACCGCCCAATGCAGCACTTAAGTTTGGGCTCACCGGATGGATGGGCTCTAGATGAGACGCGTCTCGCCGAGCAATTGTTTGCGCCGGCGTCGTCGGGCATTGTCGTAGCCGGGCACAGTACCAAGCGGAAACCGGCCAAACAGCTCAAAGCTGCGTGGGTGGACGAGGACGACGCTGAAGTTGAGGTCACGCTGGACGATGACACGCGGCTGCGCAAACTCCGCAAGGTCGAAGACGACACGGTCGACGGCCACGAGCTGCAGCAGCGTCTCAAGAAACAGTACGTCTTGGGGGATTTGCCTGCTTGAACCTCAGGATCAAGAGTTAAGCGTTTGTGGCTGTGGCGCTTAGGTTCCAGTCGGGGCATGGCACGGTCTCGTGGGCAGACCCCAAGAACTTTTTGGGCACGAGCGGCTCAGCCGGACTGCTCTCGGACAGCGAAGACGAGGACGACATTGGCACGGACCAGATCGTGCGTAGTACAGGCAAGCTGCTGGACAGCGGTCATGGCGTGCTGCCGCAGGGCGCGCTCGAGATTTGCCGCATGAAGGACGCAAACCAGCACGCGCCGTCGGGCGCGGCGATCCAGTCGGTCCAGTTCCACTCCAACGGCCAGCTCTTGCTCACGGCGGGTCTGGATAAAACCTTGCATCTCTTCCAGATTGACGGCACCAACAATGCCCGTGTCGAGAACATTTTCCTCAAGGACCTGCCGATCGTGACGGCCAAGTATACACTGGGGGGCACGCGCGTCGTGCTGGCAGGTCCACGCTCGTACTACTTTTCGTACGACCTGGAAGCCGGTCGCATCACCAAGATCCCGGGCATCTCAGGACGGAAAGAGCGCAAGCTCGAGCGCTTTGTCGTGTCCGATTCGGGTGAGCAGCTCGCATTCTTGGGCAGCGACGGGTACCTGAGCTTGATCTCGGCGCGGTCATACGAATGGATCGGCAACCTCAAAATGAACGGCGATGTCAAGTCGGCCACGTACT
This sequence comes from Pythium aristosporum, assembly GCA_023337755.1. Lineage (NCBI taxonomy): Eukaryota > Oomycota > Peronosporomycetes > Pythiales > Pythiaceae > Pythium > Pythium aristosporum. Next base: position 28,099 of record JAADXL010000045.1, on the reverse strand, counting down.
GTGAAAACGACCGGTACATTCTCAGCACGGGTAGCGACGGCACAGTGTACAAGTGGGACACGCGCACGCGCAAGTGCGTGTTTGTCCAGCAAGACGAAGGTAGTTTGGGCAACTACTCGATCGCTGCCAGCGGCAATGGCAAGTACTATGCGACCGGCTCGTCCAGCGGAGTCGTGAATGTGTACGACAACATGGGCGGCTTGTCGTCGAGCAGCACCAAGCCGCGCAAGAGCCTGATGCAGCTCACAACCCAGATCGACCACTTGGCGTTCAACGCCGACGCACAGATCCTGGCGATGGCGTCCAAGGACGCGCGGGACGCGCTCAAGCTCGTCCACGTGCCGAGCATGACGGTGTTTGCCAACTGGCCGTCGGCCAAGACGCCGCTCCACTACGTCTCGGCCATGGACTTTAGCCCAAGCAGCGGGTACTTTGCCGTGGGCAATGCACGAGGGCGGGTGCTGCTGTACCGCTTGACACACTACGGCTCCACGTAATGATCACGTACCAGTGACATCAAGAGAGAGAGAGAAGAGAGAGAGCGGGCGTATTGTAGATAGATGAGCGAGACGACACGAGAATACAAAGATGTACGTAGGCAAGTCGATTTCTTTCTTACGATGCCGGATGAAAAGCCAGCGTGACTCTCTGGGCTGTGGCTACCAGCGAGTCCATGGCGTTGTCGACGTCTCGCTCGAGTCTGCCCTGGTCAGATTGCTGCTGGAGCCGGGGCTTGTCCCATCCCTTGGCCACCTGGTAGCTCAACTGCGTGAGAGCGTCGTCAATGGCGCGTGAACCGTCGAGTGGACGATACGGAGACGGTTCCGTCCGGTAAGGTTTCTTGGCGGGGGAGACGCCACTCGGCGAACGATGGCGTTCCGGTTGCAGCGGATGGCGTGGCTGTTGGCGATGCTGGATACATAGAGCGAGAGAGGGTGAGAAGAATATGAATGAGGAGACTGATTGCGCTGAAGCAAGACCGACGATCTGGGCCTGGGTCGTCCGCCGGGAGCTGATCGGGAAGATGTCAGAGTCGTCGTGAGACGTCAGCGGATGCTGCAGCTGGTAGCGCAACGCGTTGATCGCGGCGCGGGCCTTTTGCGGATTGGTCTGCCGGTTCACCTCAAGCGACCGCGTGGTGACCGATGCCGGCACGGCAGGAATCTTTATAGAGGCACACCATAGATGAGTTTCTCGTCATTCAGCCTGGCAACAAGGAGCATACGAGAACCGCACCTCAGCCAAGACGTCGAATGAATCGTTAACAGGCGAGGAGAGTACGTCTTCAATACCGACGCCCGTGAGAAACGTCGTGTCGCTCGTGTTCACCGAGATCGCTGTTCGACATTGTACAACAATCAGCAAAGGAGTTTTCTACGTCTCCTCACCACCAAGAAAACGTACGCTTCGCAAGCGATATCGGCTCGACGGGCTTTGCTGCTTTGGGTTTCACATCGCTCGCTACGTCCACGGCCCGTGAACGGAAGGGCGACGGCAACGGCACGTCATTGGGCAGCATCTTGTAGATCTCGACATTTTCGTACGCGACTGTGCCGTGGCGCTTCTTCTTGGTGTCAGGGTACGCGACCATGACCGAGAGGTCTCGCTGTGTGTCGGCGATGAATGCGTGGAGCGTCGGGATCGGATCGTAGTTGAGCTTAGTTTGGTCGTGGGACGCCACAGCGGCGTGCGTGAGTGGGTTCCCGTACAGCACAAGCCGCCGCAGCGAATGGAGTTCGCCCGTGAACGCAATGTCGGCCTCGTCAGTGATCTTGTTGTGCGCAAGGTTCAGATATACAAGGTTATAGAAGCCAGCTCCGCGTTTGCTGTCCACGGATAGTGCTGACTCGGGGAACGCCGTGATCTTGTTGTGGCCCACATTGAGGTTTCGCAGCCGAGGCATCATGGCCAGGAAATTGAACACCTCATGGCCACTGAGGCTGTTGTGTTCAAGGGAGAGCGTCTCGAGCTTGGAGAAACGGTCCATCACGGGCGGTAGTGCGCGAATGCCGTTGCTGCCGAGGTACAACTCGCGTATCCGCAGCAGGTTGGAGAGCTCTTCGACGTCTCGCGTTGTGAGGCAGTTGAACGAGAGGTTCAGGACTTCGAGGCTCAGGAAGCCGTTCGCTGGGATGCTCGCGTGCTGGAGCGCGTTGCACTGAAAGTCGAGTTCCACTAGCTGCGGCAGACACGCAAATGACTCGAGCGGCGCCTCGTTATCGCTAAGATCGAGCCGCGAGAGGTTCGAGAAGAAGAGCAGGTCCTCAGCGACGACATTGGTGATGTTGAGCCCTGAGAGCACGGCCTGTGCGACCTCGTCTGGGAACTCCACGCGGCAGCAATCCAGCAGCATAAAGCCGTCGAGCGTACGTCCAGGCGGCTCTTGGTTCTTGCTCGCCGCTAGCGGTCGACGCGCCGAGTGGACAGTAGCAGCAGCGACGGCCACGGGTGGCTGCATGTGCAACGTGGTCGACTGCAGCACGCTCTGTCCGACGTTCCGCTTGCGCTTGGCGTTCATAGTGATTGGCGACATGGCGTGACAGGCGAGCTGCCGTCTATGATGCCTAGAAGTCGGAGGTGAAGACTTGCTCTGCCTGAACGACGGACACGACAGGCTAATTATAAGGAGAGGAATGCAGGAAGAGAATGCCCGTGAAAATGCATGCAAAAATATTGAAACACTCTTTCATCTAACGGATATGCAATCTGGCCTCTCACCTACTGCGGTCAAAATCGTCTCCTCTCTTAGGCGAACGCACGAATGACTCGGTAGATGATGTGGGCACTCAAAACGGCGATGATAAAGTAGAGCGACAGGATCTTCCACTGGTTCTTGCGCTTGAGGCTGGCCAAGTGGGCGTTTGCTTCCTCGGCGTCTTCTCGTGTGTCGTTGACCTGCAGTAGAAAAGCCATTAGCGTCATTGCCCACCAAGAGGAATGGCCCAGTCTCGCGGGGAGTACGCACATTGTTCTTGACGTTGTTGAGCTGCTCGCGCTGCTGTGCCAACTGGGCGGTCGTGTTGTGCGCTGCACAGTTCGGTGGAACGAAACGAAACGTGAGAAACCAATGGAGACTGATTGATCACCAAGGCGACCAGTACGCACCTAGATTTTCACTGTCGGCGATGAGCTGCTTCGCGTCCTTAAGAAGGTTGCCAGCTCTACACATACATTCGAACACCGTGAGTGCGTCACTCACGCAGACAGCAATGGGATTATTTTATCACGGCGTACCCATCAAGGCGATCGTTGTAGCGGGCCATTTGTTCTTTCTGTCAACACACGAAGCACCGCCGATATCAGAAGGCGGGGGTTCCCATCGCACCAGTTATCAGGCAAAGTACGCACCGCGCTCATGTCCTTCGGTCGCTCGTTCAGGCGCTGCTGGCTATCGGCGACGAGCTTGTTCTTCTCAAGAAGCGACTTGAGCTTGTCGACCGTGGACTTGCTGCTGCGCACCTAACGAGACGGAAAAGGGTTTAGATTCGAGGTCACGATGTAGCCACATGCCGCGGAGCGCAATACCATTTGGTGCATCTTCCGTCGGTCCTGCGAGTCGCCGGATCGCGACTCGCTCTCCAGAATACGAAGCTACGGTGGCACACATGTCATTCCTCTGTCCTGAAGACAAAAACGATACCAACGACGTACGTATCGCTCGGCCTCGGCGATGCTGTTCTCGGCGCGCATGATCGCCTCCTCGCGAATAGCTACGTCACAACCACACGACCCGTGCCCAGGTTAGCCGATCTCCTTAGCCGCCGCCGGCTAAACCGCGCAGCTCGAAACGTACGCTTGGACTTGGCGTCCGTGATCGCCTTGATGTCCAGCTTGGCCTCTTCGCAGCATTGGTCAAAGTCTTCCTTGTAGCCCATGAACGAGTCCGTCATGGTGGCGCGATGGATTATCTTCTGCGAGTGGTTTTTAGATGCTGAAAGCACGGCTGATACTGCGCCAAGTTCACCGGCGACGTCGCGCTTCTTCTCTTCGTCTAGTGATGGAAATGGAGGGGCCGCTCTGCGTCGGCGTTCACGCTTCTTCGCTGATCTCTTCGGCGCTGAGCCTCAGCCTGAGGGGGTATGACACCCGGTTTTCAGCCAATCCAACCGCCGAATGTAAAAATTTCGCGGCTGGCTGAACTGTGCATGTTCAGAGCAGGCGGTCACAATTCAAAAATGAATTGCAGTCAAAGAGAGACGGGTCGCTGCACTTTCCCACATTGAAGTGACACGGACGGAGGATTCGCGACCACACGAGAACACGAGGAGATGGAGACACCGCGTGAGACCAAGGTGGAGAGGTTCCCGAAGGTTGTGCCGATGGAGCACGAATTCCAGGGTGTCGACTTCTACGTGCGCGAGTGTTATGATGAGTACTACACGCGCATACTCGAGTTGCTGAAAGGGCCGGAGGCCTATGCGCTCCAGGAGAAGGAGGCGAGGGATCAATTGGAGAAGGAGGTGAGAGCTGAGCTGGAGGGGAAGAAGGATGCGAGAGCCGAGCTCGAGGAGGACCAGGAACCTGCCGCCATTCCTGGCGTGAGAAAGAAAAACGGCGTGACGGTCAAAGGGACGCCAGGTGAGATGACAAAAGCGTAATTCTCCAGGTTGGACCCCTGAGGTTATACTCATCACTGTGTGTGTTTGGTGTCGCAGGCATTGGCAAGTCGGTGTTCATGGGGTACTTTTACGACCGGTATCGCGAAGAGCATCCGGGCGTGACCATTATCATGTCGTCATACAACCGCCATTCGGTTCTCAAGAAAGTTGTGATCACGCGAGGAGGCAAGACCGTTGCGTCCGTTGAGAAGAATGTTGCAGCCATGCAGGAAGCTATCAGCGTGCAACTCGCCGTTGCCAAAGCGGACGGCGGGTTTATTGAGCTCCTCGACGGCCCCCCGGATGATGTCCCCTCTTCTTTCCCGTGGGTTTCGTTCACGAGTCCGAATCCCAACTGGGAAGCCCTTCTCAGCAAAGACACCGGCTTCTTTGCGACGCTGTACATGCCTGTGTGGACCCTCGACGAGCTCAACGACGCCGTGAGCCAGTTGGGGCGGGGGGATTTGTTGGAGCAAGTCGACAAAAATGATGATGAACGACTACTCGTGAATGAGCTATTTCCCAACCAAGACATACCGACCAAGCCAAGACTGGAGTATCGCTTTACCACTTTCGGCGGTGTCGCGCGCCCATGCTTCTTGGAAGAGTTTGGCGATATCAGGAAAGCGTATACCAAGCTACGATCAGCCATCAGAACCAAGTCGGTTCAAAACATCGTTGACGCGTTGGTCGGAGAAGAGCCTCCACGCACAATTCATCGGCTACTCCACTATATTCCTGACAAGGAGCGACGGCATTATACCGCTGCTGTGGCGTCTACTACGGTTGCCATCCAACTCGCGGAGCGCGTAGGTGAGCTGACGGCAGGGTCCCGGGAGCACATGCTACGCATGCTATGTGGGGTCCCGGAGGCTGCAGCACTGGCTGGATTCATTTTGGAGCCTCACGTCTATCGACTGCTCAAGGAAGGTGGTACGATGAAAGCAACGAAGCTATGTGGAAAGGACATGGAAGACGAGTTGATCGTGGAGCTTCCTCATGGGTCAGAAGAATGCCAGATCACAAACGACCATGGTGTCTCAGCATTTGACATCAACAAGCCTCAACGTGGTATTCCTGTCTGTAAGAATCTCGAATCCGTCGATGGATTCTTCTGGTTACCAAGAGACAAGGACGGCCACTCCTGTCTTCTGCTGTTCCAAGTCACCGTGTCATTGAGACATCCAGTGAAGGTCAACGGATGCGTGAAGATCTTGAAGTCGCTCGGTATGTGGGACGATGTCGTCAAGATGCAAGCGGAAGAGAAGGATGCCAAGACGAAAGCGCAAGAGAATGCTGTCAAGACGCAGAAGAAGCCCACTGTGGCGCTGGTGTTTGTCATCCCTAAAGTGATGTCAGGCAAGTTTGAGACACAGGAAGTGCTGCCTAAGCGTACAAGTGGCAAGAAGGGGATCGTGGAGCTCGCCGCTGGCGCTCCGGTGGTGAATATCGGCGGCATTGGACGAGATTTCAGCGCCAAACTGAATGCGATCGAGATCGGTACAGTGGGGGAGCTGCGGACCTCTGCCACCAATCCGAACAAGCGCACCAAAGAAGAACAGGCCTTGGTCGATAAAGCCAGCAAGAAGCTGAGGCAGCACGTATCGGATGCCAAGACTGCGAACGACGAAGAGGCCCAAGAGGTCGGAGTGGTTCAGCAAATTCCACAGTACAAGTGGGCAATTTGAGGAACCGCGACACGGTGTCGTTGCTTCATTCCGCTCCAGTTTTTATATGTTACTTCTCGTAATGCACGCAGTACCGGTATAGCTTTGTTTGGTGCACCCTGCAGCACAGGAGTGAGCTCGGAGTGTGTGTATCAACAAGATGCATGCAAGTCAGCAACATCGATTAAGGGAGAGCTCGATAGTTTTCTTCATGTTCGCATTGCCTACGTCACGTGGGTCTCTCTGCCAACAGGCTGAAGCAGGCCTAAGCAGGCCTAAGCAAGCCTAGTCCAAGCCGATCGTGTTCTCGAGGAAGGCCACGAGGAAGATGGAGAACGGGTATAGCAACAGCACGATGACGGCGTCCTTGAGGCGCATGGTCTTCTTCATGGCGAAATAGCCCATGGCCAGTTCCACAAAGAGAATCGCAACGGTCTCGGCCGTGAACTCCCACACGAGGCCGCCCTTGAAGAAGAGCAGCGCCGCGAAAATGCCGAGACAGAACGTGTTGTTCATGCACGCGGCGCCGAGCAGCGCCGAGATGGAAATGGAGATCGTCTTGGACGTCTTCTTGGACGCATAGTTGTAGGCCGCGATGAGCTCACTGGCGTTGGACGCCAGCGGCGCGACGATGAACGACACGTAGAAGGCGGGAATGCCCGTGCGCTGACCGACCTCCGAGAGCACGTCGACCATCGGATCCGAGAACAGCAGCACCAGCGCCGTGCCCACAAACATTTGGTACGCGGCGCGCATCTTGATCTTGCGCTGCTGCTCGTGGATCGACAGGTGCGCGAGGTCCTCGGGCACTTCTTCCTCCTCTTCTTCTTCGTCGTCGTCGCCACCGCTCGTGATCGGCAGCTCCTTCTTGACGACCACGCTGTCGAGCTCGAGCGACTTGCCGGCCTGCTCGGCCTCGTACTTGGCGACCAGGTACTGCAGCGTCGCGTCCGAGAGTTCGTGGATGTCAATGAAGCCGCTCTTGTCCTTGTCAAACTCGGAAAACCAACGGTCCACGTCCTCGCGCGTGATGAGCTCGCCCATGTCGCGGCAGAACAACTGGAGCTCGTCAACGTCCATACGCTTGTCGCCGTTCTTGTCGTAGAGGTTGAAGAAGGGCTTGATGAGCTGCTCGACGCGCTTCTGGAGCGTGCGCGTGTTGAGCGACGAGCTCTCGGTCGGCGCCTGCTTCTTCATGTGCGCGAGCTCCTCGGCGAGTACACCCGAGAGCGAGATCTCGCCGTTGCGGATCGCGGCGATGCGGACCTCTTCAATGACGTCGTCAGCGACGACCGACGCGCGCTTGCCGTTCCAGAACAAGTAGGCAAAGAAGGCGGCCATGGACACGAGGAACGCGACAAAGGCGAACGGGCGCTCGGCCTTGGCGACCGCGGCGTGGTCGGCCTGCGCGTCCTGGGTCTTGGTGCCCGTGTACTGGAGCGCCGGCACTTGGAGGATGAGGTAGATCAAGCTCGTTGCGATCATCATCTTGGCGGTCGTGCGGATCTCGTCAAAGACGACGACGCCCGTGTGGAGAAGGCTGACGTTACCGGGCGGCGAGAGCTTGCCCCATCCCTCCGGTGCGTTCTTGGGGCGCACGTAGCTGCCGTTGCCGCGCTCGTCGATGTTGACGCGTCCAGCGAAGACGCTGAGCGCCCACGGGATCGTGAGCAGCATGATGGTCGAGCCAGCGAGCGCGCCCACACCCACGGAGACTTGTTCCTGTGCGTCTGGTCCCATGCCCGAGAAGAGCACGATCGCGCCGTCGGGCACGGCGCCCAGCACGGGCAGCACAATGCTGCCGACGATACCAGCCATGGCTGTGGACACCATCAACACCCACAGCAGTCAGCACATGGAAGCAAGCAAAGAGATAAGGCACTAGTACGTACAGGGCACGAGCAGCAGCAGTTCGCTGCCGTCCGAGATCATGTTGCTGGCGTTGAAGAGCACGTAGCCGTAGACGGCGCCGAGGAACAGCACCTGCGCGAGGCCGGCGCCGCCCGGCGGGAGATCCTTGGGGTCGATGAAGGGCAGCGACATGGTCGGACGGGGAGGAAGAGGAGATTCGTCCCGGACGAAGCAACTTGCGCAGTGGCGGACTCGACGGCGGTGCGCGTGTCGTGGGGAAGGAGAGGCGGAGAGCTACGGCACTGGCTCGGCTCTGTGCGATGGGTTCGCGGAAGTGAGCGCGCAGGTGCGGGCCGCTTCAAGCGGGAAGAGCGCGGGCGGGGTGATGAGGAGATCGCGGCGCAGGCGAAGGTGTGGCCGCGGAGGGGCGACGTTGCCTTAGTTGAAGAGCTCCTCGAGTGACTGGATCGCGAGGAATCATCCGGAAGACGGGACGAAGTGTATACTGTATACTTGCGACCAGGCAGGATGCGTTCCACCACTGACTCATGAAATGAGTCAGTGGTGCAGAACGCGCCGGCCGCGCGGAAGCAATCGAAGACAGTCTCCCTCACAAGGCACGCGCACGACAGAAAAAGATCTTTCGTGCTGCACGGAAACGAGCGCGGGTGCCTTTTCTGTTGAACACTTTGGCGTGGCCCTGGGAACATTTGACCGCGTTCGTTTTGTTTCGCCGTTTACTGTACGCGCCACCGAAGGGGTCAGCGTCAACATGATGAGTTGCGCCAACCGCACAGTATCAAATAGTGCGGAACTCATTCCGTCGACGCTGATCAGAGACACATGATGGCTTTCGTTCTGGCCACTCTTCGCTCGCAACTGACCACTCTTTTGTTTCGTGTTGCAGTATACGGTTGGATCAGCTCTAGCCAATCACAGGCGGGCTTCTGTGTTGAAGGGAGATGGTCCGTATCCGGACAGACGTATACTTTGAAGATGTCATGTATCCAACTAAGATTCCGTGGAAGTTTCCGAGGACAATTGCGTACGACTTCCATTGACGAGGATCCACTACAGTACCTTGGCTGTACCTATGCCTCTAGACAATCAGCACATGCGTGTGCTTCAACCAGCAGGGCCTCTCGTTCCTGGAAACCAATCCCAACGTGACCTGCATTAGCTGGGCATTCGAATAAGATCGCTGCCGTGCACGACAAAGCTCTCCGTTTCATCTCTTGGCCTTCACCAACATTTGGGCCGCATAGACTGTGTGCAAGGCGTGAGTTGCTATGCTCTCACCTCACGACAACTTCCATTGGAAGATCGAGCGGTCGTTGCCGCCCGTCGAGAGTATGAACTTGTCATCAAAGCTGAACCGCACGTTTGTCACGTGGGACGCGTGGCCTCGCGCCTCAAGGAACTTGGCGCCCTTCATCGTGCACGGGAACCGAAACAGCTTGACTCTGGACGAGTCGTCCCCCGTTGCGAGCATCGTGCCTGACGCGGAGGCACACACGGCGTTGATGTCAGTGCCGTCGGCGCACTCGGGCCAGATCCCTTGCACCGGCCATCCCAATGGGCAGGTCCACGTGTGCCACGCCGTGTCTTTCAGCGAGCTCGCGGACCGTACTTGATCACTGGACGACGCGTCGCAGAAGAGCAGCTCGTAGGCGCCGCAGTTGGACTGGACGAATTTGCTGTCTCTGGAAAAGTCCAAGTGCGTGACGTAGCTGTTGTGCTTGGCGAACGGCTTGCGCTTCTTGAAGCTGCTTTCGGTGACGGCATAGAAATAGATCGCATTGTCATGAGAGCCGGCCGCCAGCAAACGCCCACAGGGTGAAAACTTGATGTCGCTGATCCACTCTTTTGCCGGGCGGTCTTCGAACAGCACGCTGAGGTCGTGGGCGCTGAGCACAGCGATCGCGCCGTCTTTGCTGGGTGATGCCTTGCCGGCCTTACGCCGCACGCCATTGTCGCCACCAAATCCAACAGCGAGTAGTGTACCGTCCGGAGAATACGCACACGCCCTCGCCTTTGTCGTGAGCTTGGTCATCGCCAGCAGCTTCTTCGTGTCCATGTCCCACACACGCAGTGTGCCGTCGTCGCCGGTCGTAACAAACTGATGTGTGCTCGGGTGGACAGCGAGCCCCCACAACTCGAGGGAGAAGTGACCAGAACATAGCGGTTTCCCTCCATGGAGAACGGTGCCACTGGCCATGTCGACCTCCAGTATATCGCTCGACCACGTGCCGATCAAGAGCCGCTGGCTGTCACTGGACAGACACGCACTGGCGATTGCCTTGTTCAAGCAGCCCACGCTGAGCGCACCCAGGTCCACGGTCTTGAGCGGCTGATACGATGTGTTCCACAGCACGACACGGCCATCCTTCCCACCGCTCATCAGCAAAACAGTGGGGGTCTCGTGGCAGCACACAATGGTCGACTCGCCGTCGTGGGCCTTGACGACTTTGCTCAGGTCATCCCCCGTCCACACGTAGAGCTCGCCTCCAGCCGTGCCCGTGACAAAGTCACTGCCAAAAAAGCACCCCGTGGGGAACACTTGTAGTGATCCTTTCTTACCAACTTTCCCCTTCTTCTGGACCAGCGTCTTGCCTTCAACGCGCCAAAACAAAACGTGCTTGACGCCGCCCGTGACGACCGTGGCCGCATCGCGGCCAAAGCAGCTGAAGCGGTTTGCGGCCTTGTCGCCCTTGGACGTCGCGACGAGGTTAACGAGTTTCCACGAGCCGTGGCTGGCATCCTCCCACACGGCAACTGAGTGGTCATCATCATCCCCTACGGTCACGAGCCTCGAGGCGTCCTGGGAGAAAGCCAGCGACACGACGCCGCGCGTGTGGAACCCCTTGAGCTCGCTACGCAGCTCTCCAGTGTGAGCATCCCACACGCGCACCACGGGCCTTTTCCCGCGTTCGCCCGTCGCAACAATATCGCGCGACGCCGTCATCGCAAAGCTCATGATGTCGTCGTTGTGGTGCAAATGGTGCTTCTGCAGGTGGTTCTTGTGGTCGAAAATGACGCCAACGGCCGCCGTGTGGTACACAATCTCGCCGTGGGAGTTGTACACGAGGTTTTGCTTGGAGAGTTCCGTGTGGTATCCGTAGACCCAGTCCAGTTCGACGTGGACGTCGGGAGCGCGGGAGTTTGGTGCTGGCGCATTGCTGGGGGCGACGATCGCGCCGAGCCACGGCTTGACCGCCAGGAATTCGTCACCGTCAATTTCATCCATGTCGTCCTCCGGGTCGTCTTCGTCGTCCTCCCCAATCTCAGATACAGTGGTGGCGACGGAGGCTCTGCTCGGATCCTGTTCCTCGACGTCGTCGCGCACGACTCTCCATTCCAAGAGGCACCGATCGTTCCCGCCGGCACTGACCACATACTTGTCATCAGCGCACCACCGTACGTTTGTGACATGCGACGAATGGCCGCGGTGGTCGATCGAACTCGAGTTCTTCTCGACGCACGGGTATCGGAAAAGCTTGACGAGTCCGAAGTCGTCGGCGGTCGCGAGCAGATCGCTCTTGTGATTACGGTCCACGGCGTTGACGTCCGTGCCGTCAGAACAGGGCGGCCAGATACCCTGCACGGGCCACCCAAGTACGCATGTCCACGAGTCCCAAGTGACGTCTTTGGTGCTGGTGGCCGACGTAATGTGCTTGCCAGTATTGGCGTTGCTAAACAGCAATTCGTAGGCCCCGCAGTTGCTCTGTAGGAAGGAACCGTCGGCGGAAAAGTCGAAATGGGACACGTAGCTTTGATGCTTGGCGAAGACTCCCGTCTTGGTCACTTTCTTGAACGAGGCGGGATCCTGGATCCTGTACAGGTAGATGCAATGGTCGTGTGAGCCTACAGCCATGGCCAAGCCATCGGGCGAGAACTTGACGTCGCTGATCGGCTGCTTGGAGGGCTTGTCCTCAAAGAGCTTATTGTAGAGCTCATCATATCGCACGACTACGACGCATCCCGACTTAGCGTGGACCTTGGCATTCCGCGCGGCAGCCGCGGCGTGGCGTCCGCCCAACCCAATCGCCACCACCTCCATTTTGCCCGACGCAAAGATCGCACACGCACGCGCCATGGTGTCGAGCTGGAGGTGTCGTAGGAGGCACTTTTTTTCCACACTCCACACGCGTAGTGTCTGGTCATCCCCTGCCGAGCAGTATTCCGGGCGACTCGGGTGGGTGGCTAAGCCCCACACTTCCATTTGCGAATGGCCGCGTGCGATCGTATGCATTGAGCTAATAAGCGTAGCGGGTCGGCTCGCATCAACCTCAACCAAATCGCTGCCGCGTGTGCCCACTAGAAAGCTTCGCGGCGATGATCGCGTGCCCGTGCAAACACTACGGATCTGAGCGTCAAGAATGTTCAGGGCCGGTGCATGCTCTTTCAGATCAAACTTGAACGTGTTGCTGAAGCTCGCGTCCCAAACCATGATCGTGCAGTCTTTGCCGCCGCTCACGAGCTCTTCCGAGCCAGTCTTGTACAGCGCGTATGCATTGGACGCATGGGCTCGCACAATCCGCGAGAGCTCGTTGGATCCACCTTGGAACACATACAAGTCGCCGTTGGACGCGCCAACGACCGCGTGGCTGCCAAAGGACACAACACATTCAAATACGCCGGGCATTGTGTCGTCCTTGTGCTTGGCTTTGCCGAAAATCGCTTTCTTGGAGGTCATATTCTTACCCTGTTCGCGCCAGAAACGAACGTGCTTGTCGCCACACGATATCCACTGGTCCAGATGATAGCAAATCGCACGCACGGTGCTGCGCTCGCCCTTGGCAGACGCTGTGAGCAGTCCATTTTCCCACGAGTATATCGCGACTGAGTGGTCGTCGTCGGCACCGACGCTAGCCAGCTTCTTGCCGTCCGACGAGAAGCAGATCGCGGGCACGCCGCGCTGGTGGAACCCTTCCAGGCATGAAATGACCTTTGTGGGGGCGTTCGAGTTCCACGTGTAGATCTTGGGCTTCTTCCCCATTTGTGCAGTCGCAAACGTCGTGCCATTTGGGTGTATGCAAAGCGCAATGATATCGTCGTCGTGACACTTGAAAAACGACTGCGTTTGCGTGGCTTTATCGTACACGATGCCCAGCGCGGCCGCGTGGTACACGACCTTGCCCTGCGCGTCGTACCGGGCGTTGTTGGCTGCTTCCTGGGCCTGATATCCATGGACGCGGTTTAGCTCGAGCTGTGCGTCAGGTGCCGACGAGCAGAGTTTCAAAGTCTTGGCCGCGCTGGGCGGCACAATCGCTCCGAGCCACGGTTTGACCGCCATGAATTCATCGCCGACGTTGTCGTCAATGGCGTCGAGCGGATCGCTTTCTTCGGCTCGGGTGCTTGCAGCAATCTCTCTTCTTGTAACATCCTTGGTTTTGGAAGGTGGCTGACGATCTGAAACCTCTCCAAGGTCCCGAGCAGACCCCGTGGCATCGCTGTTTCGCCAAACAAAGAGACAACGGTCGTTGCCGCCCGTCGAGAGCAGCCACTTGTCGTCGGACGACCACTTGACTTTGGTGACATGGGACGAGTGGCCACGAAGCTCCGTGTACGATGCCTTTTCAACGGCGCACGGGTACCGGAAGATCTTGACCTTGCCAAAGTCGTCACCCGTGGCCAGCCACGCACCATCCCTTGACCGATCCACGGCGTTAACGTCCGTGCCGTCGCTGCCCTCCGCCCAAATGCCCTGGACCGCCCAGCCCAGTGTACTCGTCATCGTGTGCCATCGCTCATCCCGCAGTGACGACGCATTCGTGATGTGTCTCGCGGTCTGCACCTCACAAAAGAGCAGCTCGTACCCGCCGCACGTGCTCTGGAGATGGAGGCCATCGGATGAGAAATCGATGTGACAGATGTAGCTCGTGTGTTTTTTGAAGGACCCGGGCTTCTTCGAGAACCCTTTGAGAACGTCGTAAAAGTACACGACCGTGCCATGGCTCGCGACGGCGAGTGTGCGTCCGTCGGGCGAGAACTTGAGGTCACTTACCCTTTTCTTGGCATCGTAACACGGCTCCTTGACCCTGGCGAGATCCTGTTCCGAGATAACGACAAATCCGCCGGCCGGTTTCTTGGCGCGACTCGTCGATTTCGCAGTCGAGCGAGCAGTCGCGCTGCCACCGCCATCGGCGCCCAGCCCCACAGCGATGAGCTTGCCATCAGGCGAGTACGCACACGCTCGAGCGGGCAGCTCCAGGCTCACGGAGCGCAATTCTTTCTTGGTCTCGAGATCCCAGATCCGCAACGTCCGATCGTCGCCAACGGTGCAGCATTGAGCCTTGTGTGGGTGGACATCCAGTCCCCACGTTTCGCCACCGAAATGGCCAGTCGCCAGCGCATCCTCGCGTGCGTTTTTGCCCGTTTTCGGATCGATCTCGAGCAGCTCCGACGCCGCCGTGCCCACGAGAATTGCCGTTTTATCTGGTGAGAGACAGCAACTGCTCACCGTTGGATGAAGATTGGAGAGACCGCCGCTGGCGTCCTTGATGCTGAACGGACCGGCGATTGGCTTGAGCTTGTCATCTCTTAGCGACACGAGACCGGTCTTCGTGCCCACGACCAGTGTCCCCGAGCAATAGTGCAAGGCCTGGACGGCACCACCACCCTCACTCTTGACGACGCTTGAGAGATCGCGCCCCACGAATGCGTAGAGACTTCCGTCGTTCGCGCCGACCACGAGCGAGTTGCTGTTCCCTATGTACTCGGCGACGTGGAATGCTTGTGTCGTGCCCTTGCTGCCGAGAACGGCTCGCTTGTGGGATAGCACTTTACCGTCCAAGCTCCAGAAGTCAATGGTCTTGTCCCCACAGCACACAAACTCGGTCATGGTGGACGACGGGTTTGCACACAGGTGGAACGGCACGGCTTTGTTGCCCTTGGCAAAGGCGCGGAGCGTCGCAGTCTTCCACGCATCCTTGGTCTCATACACGGCAACGCTGTGGTCGTCGTCTCCACCGACAGATACAAGCGTGGCATCGCCGCAAAAGGCGACGTGGAGAACACTTCGCTGATGGAAGCCTTGCAGCACGCACAGCGTCTCGACCGTGTGAGCACTCCATACGTGGATCTTTGGTGCCTTGCCGAGCTCACCACTGGCGACGATCGGTTGCTTGGGGTGTACGCAGAGGCACCGAACATCGTCTGTGTGACCCAGGTAGTGGCGCTGTACGTTGGCTCTGATGTTGAGCACCACGCACGCCGCTGCCGCAGGGTAGACGACATCGTCCGCGGTGCCTGGACAGTAACGCGCATTGTTCTTGGAGTCTTGAGCATTATATCCAAAGATCCACTCGAGCGCAAGCGACAGCACAGGAGCAGACTTGTTCAGCGGGGGGAGTTTACTTGGTGGCACAATGGCTCCTTTCCACGGCTTGACTGCGAGGAACTCGTCGCCGTAGTCGTTCATAGGAACCGGATGGAGCGCGAGCGTCCGCTCTCTGTTGATATTGGCCTCTCCGCCACTCTCCACGACAGCACCCGCGACTTCTCCTTTTGTGTTCATCGCACGCCAAGAGCTAGCCCCATCGTCATCTTCGTTCTCGTCATCGTCTAACTGCCTCTCTGTTGGCGATGCGTTCTCGACGCGGTTGAAGACGCCAAAGATTGCTCGCGCCGTTTTATTCTCCATACAGTACGCTCGGAATTGCTCGCATGTTATGGTCACTTGGTTTACGCTCGCTGTGGCCGAAGAAATCTTGGCGATCTCGCGAAACACTCTCTCTGCAAGCACTTCGACTTCGTCATCGTCCAGGAACGGAGCGCTCTTCTCGCTCGCCGTCTGGCTCGACAGTTTGAGGATCTTGGCCAATCCCAGCAGCGATGACTTGAGCGAGATCGTGAGCTCATCCATATCCAGCGCTCCATCGTCAGACATATCCCATGAATCGAACAGCAGATCGATCTTGTCTTCGATGGGCACGGCCGAGATGAACACAATGGCGGAGAGGAATTCAAGTGCGTCCATGACGTCTCCACAGACAAGACTACCAGGTCCTGACCCCATCGCTTGCGACTGCCCAGTCAGCCGAACGGCAAAGACATCAAAGACGTGGTCCGCGTGGGCCATCGCGCGCGCCGACGACGCGTGGGCGTCAATCAGCCGTGCGGCCTTGCTGCAGACCACGCGCAGCTGCGCCCGCGAGAGAGCGAAGGACGTCGCATGGTCATAGAAGCTGCGCCAGTACGCCTCAATGTCTCGTACGTGGAGATTGTCGTACGGCAGCACAGCCTCCACGAGCGCCACTCGCGCAGGCTCCCGCAGTGCCGCCGTGATGGCGTTGCCCATGCTGAAGAGGTAGGTGATACCACCCGCACCTTTTCGTGGCTCTTGGATCCTGGAGGCACGGGTTTTGACCAATCAGCGGGTTGAACGCGGTCTCTCCCACTGTTGTTGCTCAATTAGGATCTCTTCCTCGGTCTTTATATAGTCAAATTTTGTTGCTAAATCAAGACTCTTTACGGTACGGAGGGCGTGACTCGGTTTTGCTGGAGGCGCTCGCTCGAATCGAGCAGCTCAATCACATCGAACGAAGAAGCCGAGATCCCAAGGGAGCGAAAGAGACATGGCCGATATCCAGAACTTCCAGACCTTTGGTGCGTACGCCATTGCGTGGACATTGTGTGTATGTGGCGTGTTTACTCATACTGGCCGCGCGTTTTCTGTGTGGGGATCTGTAGATGCGTTCGCCGACGCCAAGGACGAGTCGGGCCTGGGCCGCGGCAAGGTCCACGTGCGTGTGCAGCAGCGCAATGGGCGCAAGAGTCTGACGACCGTCCAGGGCCTCGCCGATGATCTCGACATCAAGCGCATTCTCAAGGCGTTCAAGAAGAACTTCAGCTGCAACGGCGCCATCGTCAAGGACGAGGAGCTCGGCGAAATCCTCCAGCTCTCGGGCGACCAGCGACAAAACATCAAGGACTTCCTCGTGGACCAGGAGATCTGCACGGCCGCTGAGGTCGTGTTGCACGGTTTCTAAGCGCTTTCGTAGAGGTCAGTAGGGGGTAAATGTATAGGAACAGAAAGCGAAGGAGTGCTCCTGGCCGTGGCTGTGCTGGCGCTGCCGGGTACATTTGTCGCACAATTGATGCACGCATTGTTTAACACGAGTTCGTCATGCTCTCTTTCTCTGTGTGCCCTTGAGATCTGTAGGACTTAACCATCCAGTACAATGACACCGAGCCGTCGATGCTCTGAAACAACCGTGCGCATTGCTTCCGTTTGCTTTTCATTCCACCCAAGGCTGGCGTGTCTATCCTTTGTCCTCATCTACAGCTTGTGCTCAATCTTGAAATCTGGGAACTGGAGATCCGGCTGCCAAATCCCTTGAACGGTGGGGCGCTTGGAGATGACGGGCTTCTTCATTCTCGTCATCTTGCGGCCGCTCGTGTTGCGCAGACGCTCAATCTACAAAATCCGCACGATCTCAGCAATCGGCTAGGGAGAAGAAAAGCGAACGCGCGCTGAATAGCATACCATGCCCAGGACAAACGGGATTTCCTGGTTCTTGACGTCAATCACCTTGCGGTCATTCGTAACTGAAAACGAGACAGAGCGAGCGAGGAACCGCTTCTCAGCAAATGGCGATCCGCCTCCACGGAAAAAGCAATCCTACTACTCACTGTAGTCGCCAATGAGCACGGGGTGCTTAGCGCCCTTGATCTCGGTCTGGAAAGTGACTTGCGGGTTCTCTTTGACAAAGTTGAGGAAGCGCGGGTCCTTCAGCATTTCCCTGGAAACGGACATATTCCCACCATCAGCATTCGGCGGTCATACTCCACAGTCGTGGGCACCACGAATCTGCTTGAGCCACTGTCGTCCTTGTCTGGTGGTCCAACATACCGAACATGCTTGCTGCTACCGCCGTGCTGGCAGTACCGAATCGTCACCTGCTGCAGCTGCCACACGCCGCGGGTCGCCATTTTGCCTTGCTGCGCGAGTGCGAGTCCGGTCGCCAGCCACCACAATTCCAGGCGGCAGATCACAGCACAGCGGTCAACGCCTTAAGTACGAATCCGTAAATCAGTAGGTGCTCGATACTATTTTGACCAATCGCAACGAGCATCGAGAGTGTTGGTCTGGTGATCGCGCGGGCAATGGTGGCACGGAGAAAGGGAAACCGCGCCAAGGGAAACCTCGCCCTGGGGAAGAGGATCCAAGCGCCGATGTCTGGGCGGCGGGCGCAGGACGCGGCTGCGTCGCGTGGACAGCGGAGCGCTAGTGCGAATGGCAGCGGAAGAGGAGACGGCAGAAGCGCGTCAGCGGCAGCGGCGGCGTCCACACAGACCAACAACATGCAGAGTCTGCTCCAGATTGTGCGCTCCCACCAGCGGTCCCACGAGGACGGAAAGTATGACGATTCCTCGGTCCAGCGGTGCCGCGCCATGCTCGGCAAGGTGAAGAAAATGTTACCGAAGCTTTTGCGGTCGATCTCGACGGTGGACGCGGATACCGCGGTTGCGGTGCTCAAGGATATGTGTGAGCTGCTGCACCTGCTCATCCACGCGCGCGCGTGTCCGCACGCGACCGTGATCTTCGCAGACGAAATGAAGCAAGATTCAAGTGAGAATGATCATCATCGAGGCTCTGCGACGAGCAACTTGGGCGTCGTGACGCAGTCGTTTGCGACGATAGCGACGATCCTGCTGCATCTCGTGTCATTCTACTGCAACGAGCGACTGCTCGACGCGCAGGAGCAAGTGCTGGGCGTCGTTGTCCAGCTCGTCGTGCTTCTTCAGAGCCGGGACACATACGCGTCACTCCACTTCTTTCGTGATAGTATCGAGCTCCTCGAAGACTGCCTACTGCTTGAAGAATGCTTGCGAAGGAGCCCAGCTGACGACGACGTCGGGGCGGCTTCTGTCGCGTGTTATCTCAACACCGCGCTGCATGCGTTCCACGGCTCAGACGGACCTCTCGGATCAAGCTCCAGCAAGGTGTTGTGTGGATGTGCCACGATTGACGATGTGACGGCAGTGTACAACCGGAAGGAGCAACTGAAGGCGCTGCTTCCACCAATATCGGTGGCTTGCTACGGTTCAGCGATCGTGTTGCGCCGCAGTATCACGAATCTTGTGACTGAGCTGCTCCGTGTCAACGGTTCCCAGATTCTGCTTGACCACTCAGTTCAACGACTACGGCTTCTGGTGGATCCACTTTTCGCCCGAGACCTGGAAATAGTTGCGACTGTTATGAACGTATCTGTCGTGAGTGGGGTGTCGAAGCGGGACAAACTCGAGGTCGCAGAAGCAACATGCAAGCTAGTTGCCTTGCTCCTTTCGATGAGCTCCGGCTCGGAAAGGTCAGTCATCCAGATTGCTGAAGCGTTTTTCAATCACACCAGTTGCTACTGTGCTATTGAAGAACTCGCTGGCATCATCGGGTTCGTTGTACGGCATGTCTCAGATTGCATTCGCCGCATGTCACCTCTTGGTTGCGACGAAATCTGGCCGTGCATTCTGCAGTGGCACTCCGAGGTTATGGATACTGATGCAGACGTACTGACAACGCGGAGCTCGCTTCTATTGTCGTTGTTGGGACTGTATGAAGCCATTGTTGAGGAGTCGCAAGGTGCTTCACTCAGTGTCGCATTAGAACTCATGCAGTTTAGTGAAGGCTCTCTCCAGTCCGAGGAAGCCAAAGTCATCATCGTCAAGAGCATACACAAGTTTGTTTCTGTGCGACATCGGTTGATTGCCGTTCTTCAAGAATGCTCCAAGAACATCCCCAAGTGGCAACATGCTCGTGCTCAGAATAAACAATTTGGAGGTCGGAAGAGACGGCGAGCAAGTGATCCACGCATTGCATCCAGAGCACCGGTTGCGCGAGTTCGAGGGTTATGCTGTGAACTCTTGTCAAATTATATCCTTGACTTGGTATTCATTCGCGCTCCTGATGCCGAAAGCGAGCGCGTTGCGATGGTGCTCGCCTTGAGAATCTTGCTACCGCTTCGTCCACTTGCAGATCGTGTCGCCAGAGTTGAAAGCCAATCGCTCATCCGAACTATCATCCATCGTGTCGAAGAAGTTGTTCAAGTGTCCGAGTCGGTGGATTGTTCTTCCCTAAGCAGCTCATCAGCCGATCTGATCACCCTCTTACTCGCACACCTCAGTGAACAAGAAGTTGGTCGATTTCGCGTGTTCGTCGACAATACCTTGTCGACGCTTCGAGCGCTCGTAGAGGTACAGAGTGTCGATGGGCTTGACTTCCCGCGAATCTCTGAGATGGCCGATGGCTTCTCTGCGTTTCGTGAACTTCCGGGCGAATGGACGTCAAACACTATATCGACCTGGCTCGTCCGCTGCGATGGCTTCATCAACCATACCTTCCGCATGCATCCAGTGCTCAGGGGTCTCTTCATTGCTGTTATTGTTTGGAAGCATCACCGTGCTTTGGGTCTTCGGGTTGCAACCGTGATGGAGACAGCACCAGGCCAAGTCATCAAGGCGATCTGCAAGACTCCAACACTACTCGGAGCTGCACGACTTGCTTTTCTGTCGACTGTCCCGATGATATTCGTTTTCGTCGACCATGAGCACGGCGAAGCTGGAAGCCGAGTTCGTCTTGTCAGGTCTGTCATCGAGATGTTGGCTGGCGCGTGTTCGCTGCCCAACGACGACACCACGTCAATGATCCATGTATGTCTCGATGCTATCAAGAAAAGTGTGTGTTTTGCGGCAAGTCGAGGAACTACCCACGAAGAATTCGCTGACTGGGCTCCATCTCGCGGGTCTTGTTGCGCGTTCCAAGGTTCCACGTCGTCGAGGATCGTGGCATTTGATGCCATTGGCGACGCTCTTCAGCTTCTTTTACACTGGTTTCAGATTGAGGAGAAGTTCAAGATCCATCATGAACGCTTGCTGCCTCTCGCAGTTTCTCTCCTCCATCACGTGGATTTCAGCGATTCAAGAATGGTCGAGAAGATGTTGGTCTTCGAGCTTTTGCGTGCTACTACTCATCAACATCGGCTCGTTCGTAGATGTGCTATGCGCCATTTGCGCATGTGCATCGATCTTCCTGCATGTGAGAAGTTTGTGGTCGGAAGTGAAGAATCGTCTGCTTTGGTGACGCAGTTCACCGACGCCATCAATGACGCAATGAAGACCTGCGATTATCTTCTCCTCGAATCATGTATTGAGGCAATCGGAACTATTTGCTGCTCGAGAAGCGTGACTGGAGAGGAGGGCCGCGAAGTCTTGAAGTGGGGCTTTCTGAAACTCCTGTTCCTCTGGATCGAAACTCACCGGACACAAATCCCCGTGGCAACCGCCGTGCACGACCAGATGCGGCGACTTTTTGCCCGACACGCAACGTCTTGGAAGACTCTATTCGAGACTTTCCCCGATTATTTCTACTATCCCGTCGTCAACAAGTTGTTGCGTGCGCGCGCGCTGTTGGCGTTCGCTCGCACCTTTTTTGGTGCCTACTTTGACGAAACGATGATTGTGCGCGACAGTGCGCCACATGTGTTGCCCCATTATGTGGGGGGGTGTCAAGAGGACATGATGCGATGCTTCTTGGAGGCGTACAACGGTGACAATTTGGGTGATGGAGACGTGGA
Organism: Pythium aristosporum; assembly: GCA_023337755.1. NCBI lineage: Eukaryota > Oomycota > Peronosporomycetes > Pythiales > Pythiaceae > Pythium > Pythium aristosporum. Next base: position 6,409 of record JAADXL010000045.1, on the reverse strand, counting down.
TATGGAGGATGAAGAGTCGGTCAATCCATACTCGACGACAGCTACGACGATGTCGACAATTCTTCTCGCCAACATTGCGCCAGTCTTGAAGGAGCTTATCATGCGCCAATTCGAAGCTGGAAACAACGAGAACCGAGGCAAGGGATTTGATTTCCTGTTTCGGTACGTTCCGGACAACTCAACTATGCGAGATGTTATCAACCACTCGCCCTTTCGCCTCCTCATGCTCCTTGCATGGGAGCTGGGTGGAGAAAGGTATGAATCGGCAAACAAGGCATTCCGTGAAATCTCCGAGTTCTTTCAAGGTGCATCGCAAGGCGACGTTGATACTGCCGTCATCATGCCTATGCGGTATTACTTCCTAGCCCTCATGACGGAGCTGGGGCATCGTATGGGTAAGAAAGCCAGCGTGATGTACCGAGTGAGAGCCATCAAAAGCATCCAGCGCCTCTTCGGGGTGTTCAACCAACAAGTTGACGACAATGAAGACACTGTGAAAGGAGCGCTTGATCCGTTTGTCCCGAAAGTTATGGCGATTCTCAAGGTTGGGTTATACGACAAGCATCTTGAAGAGCATTCCATGTTGGCATGGAGCACGTTCATCCGAATGTTGACGACGAAAGCACTGGAATCCAACTTCGTATCGATCGTTGTCAGTGTTCTTCCATGTATACGAGGACATGCGGGACCGAGTGCCGCATTCTCGCTGCAAACAGAGTTCGGCATGCGCCCTACAGGTGTCTGGTGTCTCGAAATGGTCAGCTCAGACAGCGTCACTGTCAATATTGGCAATGCTCAAGGATTTGCGGAAGCTCCAAACAGTGCGACAGCTTCCGCAGCTGTCGGCATTTTCCAGTACTTGTTTGTGGAGAAGAGATCCGAGCTCAAGCATGCCTTTCCACGAATTCGGCTAATTCCTTCTATCCGAGCACTTGATGAGGTGTATGCCGCTTACGTATCTGAAGTCGGTGACCCGAGCGCACGGCCGTTGAGCGAGTTCTTGACAAGTTGTCTTGCCTACGTGACCCACTGGGATTCAGGTGTGCGTGAGATTGTGCTGCGAGAACTCTATCATGCATTGGTTCTTCGTGCCATGGAGTTGCGGCAGCTTATGGAATCGGAGGGGGATTACATCGACCCATCCGTTCTCGAGGTATTATTTGCAATCCTGCAAGTGGCCAAGACGGACCGTTCGGAAGCCATTCGTTTGCTGTGTGCAAAGTGTCTAGGCGCGCTTGGGGCGATTGATGGCGCCCGGATCCCATTGAGTATCCTACATTCGTCGAAGACAGGCGTGACGACTGTCAAGGAGCGACCAGAAACTCGTATGGAGTACTCGACAAAGGATCTGGCGTGTGTGCTCATCGAAAACTGGCTCGTGAAAGAGCTGCGAGCGGCGCCAGAAAATACCGATGCTGTCGGGTTTTCGATCCAAGAGCTGCTGATGGTTTTGGCCGATTTGTCTGCTGATCCTCAGCATGGCGGGCAAAGTCTTAATACTGGCGTTGGGACAAGAAAGAAGACCCCAACCAATAGCCCGATGCCGGAGTGGCTCAAGAGACGGTTTGAGCGCAAGGATGTGTTGGAGTTTGTTGAGCCATATTGGTACTCGAACTACACAGTGAAGAACAAGAAAACTTCGCTGCCGTATTCCAGCACGACTTTTTACGAGCGATACTCATCGACCTATGAAGAGTGGCTACAAGCTTGGTGTCGGAGATTGATTGATCTTTCCCAGCCTCCGGAGCGAGCGGTTTTCGAGGCGTGTGAGATGGTTCTTACTACGAGTGTCCAAGTGGGTCGATTTGTGCTGCCGTACTTGATCCAGAATGTGCTGCGCTCGGGGCGACCAGAACTGTACGGAGAAGTAAAGAGAGAGATGATGGCCGTGCTCAAAGATGACGGTGTGATGGATGACCTCGCCAGAAGTGCGTCTATTGGGCAGAGTCACTCTTCCACTAGCCGACCGGATGACTCAAACGAGCGAGCGTTTGGAGAGTATGCGAGTCGCCATCATCAATGCGTGCAAACGATTGTATCCACAATTGATGAGCTCAACGAGTGGGTGTGGAGTAACGAGAAAAAGCGCTTAGCACTGAGTGCTTCGACAAGCCGGTCGTCGGCGTCTACGTCCGCTCCGTCGGATATGGATGACCAAGAAAAGGAATATCTCGAAGAGTTTTTGAAGGATACTCCGAGCCAAGTTCTATCTAGTGCAGCGTTCAACATCAAGGCCTATGCACGAGCCCTTCAATACTTTGAAGTCTACCTACGCCAACAACAGCCGCCGAAGAAGAAAGAGTCCAAAACCACCACAAGCACGCTACTCGCTACGCTACCTGTTGATTTGACGCTCGTATCAAAGCATGCGACGTATCTTCAACAGTTATATAGTCGCGTCGATGAGCCTGATGCTCTCACCGGATTGGCTACTCTACGACGTCTGTACGATGCGCAGCTTCCTGCGACGGAACGAGGTACGGCGGAAGTGGAGGAATCCAACTCAACTTTGGCCGATCTCCTTCATCAGGTCGTCGACCATGAACAGCTTGCCCAATGGGAGGATGCTCTTGCGTGCTACGAGCTAGCCATCCAGGAGATTCGTTCGGCTGAAGCAAACCATGGCTTTTTCTCCGGGGATATCATGGATGACGAGGAGGATGCGCAACAAGGCCCGTTCATTGATTTGAACAAGATCCGAGACCCACGATCGGTCAAGCCGGCACTATACTCCGGCATTGTCCAATGTTTGATCCAGCTCGGTCGACTTGAGAGCGCTCTCCAGCACATCAACGGTATTGTCACACAGGAGCCACAGTTTGTGGGCACGCTATACCCTCATGCGCTCGAGTGCGCTTGGCGCCTCTCCCGATGGGAACTTGTTTCGGAACTGCTCAACACGGAACAACAGACGTCATCGCTCTCCAATAGCTTAGCTCAAGGCGGCATGTCCTCGCGCTTGCGGAACCTCGACGTATCCCAGCTTTCCCTTGTCCGTGTATTGCATAGCTTTCACGAAGACAAACCGGCTGCCGTTCTCAAGAGCTTACGAGAAGCCCGATTGGAGATCATGGGTCCGCTGGCAGCGGCATGCGCAGAGTCTTACCAGCGCGCCTACCCGCTGCTGCACAAACTACACTTTTTGCACGAAGCTGAACAAGGGTTTATTTGTCTCCACGGCGCACGACACGGTGAGCGAGAAGCGCGCGAAACGCGATGGAAGGAGCAGTGTCCATGGGACATGCGCTATGACCTACTGTCAACCTCCTTGAAGTTTCGAGATCCAATTCTCGCACTGCGCCGCGTGATGCTCCAAGAAGCCGACTTGCCGTCTCAAGTCTCGCACAATTGGCTGTCTTACGCAAAGGTTGCGCGAAAAGAAGGCTATATTCGAACCGCCACTAGCGCCGTGATGCATGCCGAGGCGTTGGACAACAAATACGCGACTCTGGAAAAGGCCAAGCTCATGGTTGCTCAAGATAGAATGTACGAGGCGCTGCAAATCCTCGAACCGGTTGATATTGACGCGTCCAAGATCGAGTTCAAGGTGGAAGACCCACATTACTTCGCCAAAATTCTCCTCTTGGCGACCAACTGGATGCAAGAATCAGGTCAGCGGCAAGGACGGAAAGTAGTCGAGCGGTACGAGGCCGTCATCAAGTTCGATCCAACGTGGGAGAAAGGGTACTTTTACCTCGCCAAGTACTATGAGTACTTGCTGAGTGTGAGCCACCCCGAAGCGCCAACGGCGATGACATCGGCGAGCAACTCTCGCCACGACGATGCGGCTGTCAACATCGACTCTACCTTCCACTCGCATCTTGTCAATCTCATGAAGAACTACGTGCTTGCGTTGAGCCATGGTACCAAACACGTGTTCCAGTCGATGCCACGGCTTTTGACGCTGTGGTTCGAGTACGGCGAGCTATTGCAGCCTGGATCGAACAAGGGGACCAGTGTGAACAAAGCTATGCGAAGCATTGAGATGGAGTTGAGCCAGACCAGTGCCGAGCAGCAAATTCTGACGGACATCGCCAAAATCATGCAGGACGCGGCCGAGATGCTGCCTGCGTACGAGTGGCTGGTCTGTTTCCCGCAAGTAACTTCGCGGATCTGCCACCCCAATCAAGTGGTCGTCGATGGTGTCAAGAAAATCATGCTCAAGGTGCTCGTCACGTATCCGACTCAGGCGATGTGGCCACTGCTGGGTCTTTCCCGCTCGCTCAACTCGCAGCGGAGAAACCGTGCGCGTGATATCATTGGTGCGACACAGCGCCACTTTTTGTCGGCCGGGCTGCCAGAGGTTGCCAACAGCTATGCGGAAGGCCAACGACTCGCTGAAGAGTTGATTAGCCTCGCCGGACATGACCCCGGTAACCAGCGGAAAATTCACATCAAGTTGAGTCGCATCCGCACGCTCATTCTGGTTCCCGTTCAAGCAGGCCTGAATACGGTCTTGCCACTTTCGGGCCTGGCTCCACTTGACGATCGCCACGTGGCGTTCATGCCGCACTCGCAGGTGCACATCAAAACGTTCAGCGATAAAGCCGATGTGATGATGACCAAGGAAAAACCCAAGCGGATCGAAGTTCTCGGCACCGATGGCAAGATCTATCCGTTTCTCTGCAAACGCGAAAAGACTGGCGACTTGCGGAAGGACGCGCGGATGATGGAGTTCAACACTATGATCAACAAACTTCTCCAGAAGGATCGTGAAGGCCGCAAGCGGAAACTGCGGCTTCGCACTTATGCAGTCGTGTGCCTGAACGAAGAGAGCGGGCTCATGGAGTGGGTGCGTCACACCAAGGCCATGCGCCAGCTGATTGGTCAAATCCACAAAACCGAGCGCGGCTTCATCCAGCCCGTGCGGCTTACGCATGAAATCAAGGAGCAGTTCCTGGGCATGCAAAAGAAATTCGCAGGCAACCCCACCATGATGGCTTTGTTTTTCCGCCACAAGATCTTGGAGTTGCCGGTCTTCACGCCTCGCTTCCATCAATGGTTCACAAACAACTTCGCCGACCCGACTGCATGGTTTGAAGCCCGTCTCGCGTTCTCGCGATCTGCCGCAGTGTGGTCCATGGTCGGCCACATTATCGGCCTTGGTGACCGCCACGGAGAGAACATTCTGATCGACTGCACCAACGGCGAATGCGTCCATGTCGACTTTGACTGCCTGTTTGACAAAGGCTTGAAGTTAGCCAAGCCTGAGATTGTGCCGTTCCGTCTCACACCCAACATCATCGATGCCTTTGGCATTACTGGGTATGAAGGCGTCTTTCGCCGCGTGTGCGAGGTCACGATGGCGCTGCTGCGGGATAACCGGGAGACACTGCGGAGTGTTTTGGAGTCATTCATCCACGACCCGCTTGTCGAGTGGGGGCGGCGGGGCAAAAATGCCCAGGGCATGGCAACCTCCGGCAATGGGCGCGGCATTGCCGACATTTCAAGTGATCGTAGCAAGGAAGAGACCCGGATCATCCTCAAGACTATTGATGACCGTTTGAGTGGCATTTACAATCTCGGGGACGCGATTCGCCCGCTCGTATCGTCGGCGCACCGCAGCTTGCTGCCAGAGAACGAGACGCTGCCGCTGTCGGTGCAAGGCCAAGTGGACAAGCTGATCCACGAGGCCACAGCCCACGAGAACCTCGCGCAAATGTACATCGGGTGGATGCCGTTTCTGTGAGTCCGACCACCAGCAGCAGCAGCAGTCTTTGGCGGGAGAGCAGTGGTTCGTATATATTTTCATTCTACTCGACACTTATGGCTCCCTCTTTTTCTCGCTTTCACTGCCCCCTCTTTTACCCTCACTGTCTTACGCTCTTCCGTTTTGTCTTCTTCTCTCTCGAGAACACTCGCTTGGCCAAGGGAAGGGTGGCGATCGCTAATGCAAATCGCACCGGCTCGATGGCTTCGTTCACGATGATCGCGAACGAGACGTTCTCATACTTGGGGTCCATTTCGGGGTCGATGAGTTCGTCTAATCCGAGCGCCATGACCGTGTCGATCACATGCGTGCCATCGAGCAGGCCCGTGTTGAACCCGGCGTAGAGACCAACTCCAGTGCCAACGTAGAGTGCGGTCCACCAGAAGCAGAAGGGCAAGCCGTACTCCATGATCACGCCCCAGAGACCAGGCTTGATCGTCGCGATCTTTTTCTTGAGCTCGGCGTTTTCTTTCTTGAGCGCGTCGTTCTCGGCAATGAGGTCCTCGACAGTTTCCAGAGGCGGCAGGGAGTGCGACTGGAACTCATACTCCTCGTCGTTCTTCTTTGTGGAGAACGCTGCGTGGATCGGCACTTGCGCGAAACGCACGGCAGAGGCGCGTCGGCCGCCGGCACGCGCAGCGGCGGCCAGTAGCGACGACGACGAGGGCGAGGCCGCCCGCAGAGCAAACACCACGCGCG